>MEJB01000015.1:4793375-4858375 GCA_001752375.1 Rhazya stricta
AAACCTTACATATATTTAAGGGGGGCTCTACGAAAAAAAAAAAGAAGAAAAAGAAAAAAAAGAAGCTGTCCCTTGAGATTGACATCTCACTAGATTCATGGTCTTGAAAGCACCAATTCCATGTTAATGCCAATTTTTTACCTAAAGTTTTGCGATTTCTTTATTGCTTTAGTGTCTTAAGCCTTAAGACAGTAAATTTGAATAAAAGACATCAATATCACAAGGGGATATCTGTTCCCATTCATATATGATAGCCCGAAAGGGACATGCTTGGTGAAATCTGCTAAGAGCACACATTAACCATCACCTACCACTAATATAATTAATGCAAATTACAAGAAGACACGAGTAAAATGTGAACCATAAAGTAGATATTCGGTACTAGGTTCAATAACCTTTCTAATATGTAAACCTCATAACATGGTCAAATAGTTTAGTTGGAAACCATCAATTAAGATACAACTAGACTTCATGCTTATATTTTTACAATCAAATTGAGTGGGTAATGGTTAATGAAAGTGTTTGAATAATAATACCATATATATTTAGTTGTTTGACATAAATAAATATTAAAAAATAGTTGATTGACAAAATAATGTGAAAAGAAAAGTTTAAGAACATTTATCATTAATCGTGAATGTTGAGTGACAAAATAATATGAAAAAATAAAGTTCAAGGACATTTATCATTAGTCCTAAATTGTAAACTGGTAAAAAAAAGCTAATTTTCTATTTTGAAAAATTAATAAAGAAGAGGAAGATATGTCTAAACCATTAAAAAGAAGATATTTTAGAGCAGACTCTTCTAACTTTTTGTAGATTATAGTCTAAGTACAAATATTTTTCATTGTATAGTGATTTTTAATACTTGATATTATTGTTTGAGATTGTATGCGTTTGGATATTATGTTTTGATAATTGAGATTTAATATGATTTTTAAAATATTTATTAAAATGTGCTTATAAAATGACTCTTACAGGAAAATATTAGATATAGTTGAGTTTGATATTGAAAATGTATCATGCGACATGAGGCTAAATCTAATATCCTCCATCTAGATTTTTGAACACAACTTTCGACTMRTCGAAAGAGTTGAAGGTTGAGTCGTGGGCTCAAATTTTCTCGTGTTTATATAGTTTAAGGAACATTTGACATTGCATCTGATATCCGTTTCGAGAGTCCTCAAACGTGAATATTGAATSAAAATTGTGATAATTCGATTYTTCGAAATATATATTTCTAACGTGTAATCTCTAAATAATTAAAATAATAACTCCATTCACCATTTTCTTATAGGAAGTAATTTTATGTTTTGATTGGTATTATAATTTTCTATTTAAAAATAAATTACAATTATAACATATCTAAAACTTGTATTTTGATTCCAYARAATCTTGGACTTGATCAAGCCTAACTCACGAAACTCAATTAACACCCCTACTTACTAAAAGTCTTTCTTTTGGTTTTACATTTCAATTATAAGTGCAYATGATCATTTTTTGTCGMGTAYAAGATTGTATTAAAAGATTAATTCTAAAAAAAATTTAATTAAAATAATAAAACATATCCCACATTTAAATAATTTTCACTTATATACYAATTTCTATTAAAGATTGTGTCTATAWTTTTTACCRACTATTTTCATRGTTCTTCCARGATTGRGACAATGATATCTYAAAGACAAATATTGTAATATATARTTTACGAGAACAATTAACTTAAAATTCATAAAAACTTAAAATTTGTAATTTTGAAGCATAATAACAAAGATATAAGGGAAAAACTACTTATGAGATTGAGTTCAAAATATGAATATTAATTAAGCGTGATTAAAAGTCCAAATTCTATTATAGTTATCTTCACATCCTGGAACACTGGAAAAAGAAAAGGAAAAATGTAAAATGTGCCTTCTTCATGTTGTTACTGAATTTTGAATTTATTTTGAATTATTTTAAAAATGCATTATTTTATTATTTTAAATTTATTGAATATTGCACAAAACGATTGCACAGGTTGAGTTTTCACACATGAATTCTGCCAAAACAAAAGTGCTTGTGTTCCCGACATAAAGTTCTCCGCAGAAAGCATCCAAACTTTCATTCTCAGATATAATTGAAGATGGAAATAACACTTCAAAGTTTTGGTAGATTACGTACTATTATCTGTGTTACATAAGCCTAAAAACGAAGTCAGAGGCCGAGTTAACAATCTAATTGGTTCCATTGCCCTTTTGAGGATCAGAATCCTAGCCAAGTGCAGGTCTACTGGGTGGAGGGACAAAGTGGAAGCAGAACCAGAGACCAAGAATAACTTGTAATCCAATAGTTTAGGAATTAATAGAATCATGTACATCCCTACAGCATATGGGGATCCTCCATTTTATTCGTATCAAGAAGTCAATAGAAGTTTTTGAAAGAACATCAAGGTCCTTGTTTCCAATAGCATATACCTTCACGTTGTAAGATGAATTTTAAACATCAATTCGTTCTTGTCCATCTCAAAGTTTCATTTCTTCACCGTTTACAAGAACAACAAGGTCCTTGTTTTCATCATCAAATTGACCTCTAAGAATTCCCATGGCTGAATTAACCACACTTGGCTTGCAGTGAAGAATCTCAATCATTTTCAACGTAGTGATATCTCCAAAACTAGAAGGGATCTCTTCAAGGTAGTGAGAGAATTTGATAAGCAGTCGCTCCAGGCAGGGGTAGTGGTCAATGTATGCATTCCATTGTGCAATACCACAGTTCTCCAGTTTCAAGTATTTTAGCTTCAAGAATTCCTCTTCTTCCACATCCCATGTCCTCCCATCAAAACCAACAAACACTAATTTGAGAACTTCAAGATTTGGTAATCTCCCAATTGCTGATATATGGTGCTGTTGTAGATTTGTGTTCCGCAAAGCTAGCTCCTTCAGAGTTGAAGGAAAGTCAAATGGCCAAGGACAATAAGCTTTCCAATCACCAGACATGTGCAAAGTTACAAGGTTTCTTAGATGTGATAGCGGAACATGAGCACGGCAGGTGAAATGAATTCCCAGTTCCCGAAGATTCGGTAACAATCTCAGTTGTTTTTCTGCATCCCCGTCAGAATACAACCATAGTCGAGAAAAAGTTTCCATGTCCTCTAATTGAGGAAGCTCTTGAAGCCCATCAATTTCCCTAGATAGTAAAGGACGGTTCACATGTACTTGACCCAAACTTTTCATCTTCCAAATCGTTTTTGGTAATTCAATACTATTGCAGCAACTTTTTATATTAAAGATCTCTAATTTCCAGAGGTTTTCTATTGATAATGGCACATGAGAAACTGTACCAGAAACTGCCAAATATCTCAAATGAACAAGTGATATTATATGCTCGAGAAAATCATTAGTGGCCAATGCAACATCTTCCAAGTCTAGAACTTTGAGAAGTTTAAACCTGATAAAAAAGGAAGGAATACCAGCACACCTCTCATTGTTCCCAGTACCGATTAGATAGCCGACCTTCTTCCTATCACCATTGAAGAGTAAAGAGCGGACTCCTGCAACACTAGGTTCTGATTTAACAAAAGCTCTCCAATCATGATGAATGCCTAGTCGATATTGCTTACTGGTTATGCTTGAGGAATAATCAGAAACATTTGGCGTATGCAAAAACTGCTCTTCTTTGGCTTTTGTTAAGCAGAAATCATGCAGCATATCATGCAGGTAGCACGCCTTTATCCCGCCGAGGGAACTTCTTTTCACAACACTTACAAGGCTTCTGCTGATGAGATCCGTCAAGTACTCCTTTGCGACATCTTCCATGCTTCTCATTCCAGTTTTCTCTATCAATCCTTCGCCTATCCATAGTAGGATTAACTTTTTAGCCTTAATTACTTGATCTTCACGAAATGCTCCAAAGTAAAGAAAGCACGACTTTAAAGAATCCGGTAAATGATTGTAACTTAGTTCTATCATGTCCATGAGCCCTTCTCTGGAAATGTGGGATCTACAACTGTCAGCAATTTGTTTCCWCCAATCCAGATTCATGACATTCCTTCCAAGGAGACCTGCAACTAAAACGACAGCAAGTGGGAGCCCTTTGCAGTCTCTCACAATTAGCTGTCCAATCTTTGACAGAACTGGAGGACAGTCACAATCATAGAATAGCTTCTTTCGTAGCAATTCCCAACTTTCCTCATCAGAAAATGGACGAAGAAGATAAGGAGGACTGCAATCAAGTTTAGCTTGCGGGGCTACTTTCTGAATTCGACTTGTAAACATAATCCTGCTTCCGTTGTTATCATTTGGAAACGAATCTTTCAGTTCATTCCATGCCCTGATGTCCCAAATATCATCCATCACAATTAGGTATCTTTGTCCCTTTAAAAATTGGTAAACCATTTTAGGTAGTTCATCTACATTCGTATCTTTAAATTTATCATTTTGCTCAACAAGATCATRWAGAATTCCAAGCAATAACTCTTTGCAGTCATGCACCTGAGTAACGCAACACCATGCYCGTTTGTGAAAACAGTATCGAACYGAAGGATCGTTAAAGACTTTCTTGGCCAAAGTTGTCTTACCTTGTCCTGGCATGCCAACAATTGAAACTATGTCAAGCTGACTTGTTCCTCTCGTAAGTCGACCAATTATTGTCTCTGTTTCAGCTGTAAAACCGACTACCACTTCATCAATTTGTGCACGGACAACGAGACTAGGATTGATTTCATCGCTGAGGATTCTGATATTGTGCATCTCTTTAGCTCTACTCTTCTCCACATCGACTTTAATTAATTTAATCTCTTCGATAACATCAGAAAGGTTTATCAAATTATACCAAATGGGAGCATGAATAATTGAGCAAGAGTCAATAACTTGTTCGGCTTGATACGTTGCATTGATAATTCTATTCCGAAGCTCTTCTAGCTCTTGATACTCATTCTGCAGCTGCAATGTGTCTTTGAGAAAGCTCCTCAGAGACACTAGCTCCTCATGAATGGCCACTATTTGATAATTTGCAAAGGGAACAAAATTAGCCTTTGTCTCCAGCATCTCCTTTAGATTTCCAAGGAAAAAATCAATGAATCCCATTCCATTTATCCTAGGGAAATTTGACAGTAAGGAGTATGGAGTCTGGACATGAAGCTGCCTTACCTTTGCTCTGACTATGTTAATCTTTTCTAGGAAATCAGAAATAAAAACATTTTTTTCCTCGGAAATGCTCTCTTCTATTTCCCCAACAGAAAGTAAGCAAATAAGATATGCTGCCTCGTTCACAAGAGCAGCAATTTCTCTCCYGATTAGATTTCCATCTTCACATTTTGGTTGATCCATAAGAAATGTCAGGAGGAATATTAGCCCCTGGTGTAGCATTTCAATATCATCCCTCTCCAGAACAACCAGATTCTCCAGAAGAAAATCGAGACACCTCGAAACAACTTCGCCCATCAGAAGAATGTCTGATTGAGATGATTTTACGGCCTTCAAGACTTCAAAATACATTGTCGTGACTTCTAGAGTGCAAGGCTTCATCTTTTGTAGTAGATCGGCAAGGAGAATATTCACTCTAGTCATCATTTCCCCTTTTTGATTGACCCAATACAGAATTGATAGACACGCTGCTCTGTAAGCCCAAGTTTGAAAATGAATGATGAGATCTGCAAATTCAACACAAGTAACACACCTTTTTATGATAAAGCTAAAGAAATCTCTACAGAAACATAGCTTCTCTTGAAGGGCTCCCATTTGCAGCTTCAGAGCAATAATCATATCATGTCCCAAGTCAACAAGGCCCTTCAGATTCCAAGTAACAAAGTGGAGGAATTTCAAGAGCTTGTATTTACTGGAAAGCTTGCGATTGAASAAGCAATWTGACATCTGAAGACAAGTTTCTTGAATWTTTAGCTTAAATTGCTTGATCTTTTCAAACAACCTAGAATATGCAAGGTRCCATTCTTCAAATTCACTTCTAAAGAGTGCTTGCATACCAGTCTGGTAAAGGCTCTGCATTGCTTCTCCTAGTGTAGCATCAYTACAAGGTACCCCRAGTGATCCCAGATGCAGATTGTTAGAGCACCAAAAGAACATTTTCAGAAATCTTAACTCCACTTGAAGGTTCTCAATTTGATTCTCCATAGAAGAACTTATTCTTGACGCTCTGCTTAGCATAGCCAGATCATTTAGGGCGGAATCAACACAAGGGATGATCATTTTTTGGCCTCCTGCTTCTCTTTGATTTTTATTCAGAGACTTGGTATTGAGAAATCTAGGTGTGAGAACTGGCATCTACAGGATAATGAAGTTTTTGGATCTACATTGAATAGTAGAATTTCAAAGCAAATGTTTATAGATTTATACACCTAAGCTATGCATTAGAATACTGCAAATTGGATCCAAGAGACAAGTAATTCAAAGTTGAGTTTGCAAAGTCAATGTTTTGACTTATAACCTTAGAGGAGATTGCTGTGCAACTTCCTACTATCTAACAAATTAGTTCTGCTTTGATTTACATAGAACTTTTTTACTATAACATTCTTAAAGTACTATTCAAAAAGGGAAATTTCTTAAATTTATTGCATTATGATCTCTACAAAACCAAAAGAAGATTTCACTATCTTTTCTGTCATCATTAGTTTATAATAAATGTCCGCTTAGTATCCCAAAAGGAGAGAAATTTCTACTTAAAGACACTCTAATCCTTTCTGGATCATTGAAATAGTGTAACAAAATTTCCCTTTATAAGCAAAAGAACCTCTGATATAATAATGCAAGAAAATCAACARAATATGAAAAYCTTTAGTTTGTCATTCCTGATTATGAATGTCCAGAYYGAAAATAGSAAATCATCAAAAGCTGAAAAAGACACTGGAAATATGTGAATTTGATGATTAATGGTGCCTGGATTTCAACAGCAATATTTTCCAGAATAACAGTTAACAGTGTAACCACTCTCATTCCAAATATTTAGTGTAAAAACATCAGACTAAACATAGAACTTGCTTTGTTCTCAACCATGTGCAAACTTTATCAATAMTGGTCATTATTCTACATAGTTTTAGTACTGCCAGTACTATCAGTAGATTAGAAGAACCATGGGGAGAAGATTTGCCTAACAAAAAGTAATTCAGATCAAATTCATCATATATAACAGTTTCTGACCATAGCATCTCTCATGAGAGTACTGTACTCGAACAACTACGTCTATAACATCACACATTTCACATTAATATCATTTAATATCTAACAACAAAACTAACATGATTTAAACAGTATCCCAATGAGTCCTCAATCAACAATTCTAAACAGTAAGTACAAAACTTCATCCAAGTAAGGTATATCACTGAGATGCAAGCGTTGATCCCACTGTTATATTAAGAACCATCTATAATCCTAGTGATATAATAACGTGAAGAAAACAAAATAAATCTTTCTTCCTGATCCATTTGCAGCAAAAGCAAAGCACTCATGAGCTTTTCACAGTCACCAAGCATAAAATGAGACGATCTTGAAGACTGATCTGACAAAGCTTGAAGCTTCTCTTCCACGAATTTTAGACAGTATTTTGTGACAATCAATTAGCAAAATCCAAATCTAATTGTAAGCTAGTAGATATATCCAGCAGGCAATATACATTTACATACTTCAGAAACTATGACAAACATACAACAATTACATTTGTTCAAAAAATAACTACTGAGATAAATTACGGAAAAGTTTCCCTATCCCAATGTACATAATAGTAGGCAAAACATGAGGATTGCCAATCACTTGCAAAAGATACAAACATGAGGCAAACCAACTATACACAAGCAGGTGTCTCAGTAGTGTGAATCCTTCATAGCAATTGTACATATCCCTCCAGATAAAAGAAAGATCCACAGGCTCTACATCCACAAGCTCTTTAAAGGACATATTATTAACATCAGAAAAGATGACTTTACCATCTACMGATATCACAAGCTTTACTTTCTTGAACACAAGAAAACACGAAAAATTGAATTGATGAGGATAATAATTTTCAGCCAGCATTGACTGATAGCCAAGGAAGCAAGATAAATACAGAAGTTCAAGAGCCACTGAGAATAGTCCCTCTCCATTGTCTCCAACTCAGTGACATCAAACAACATTGTGTGAGAAAGGTTTGCCTCAATATCACACAAACAACCCATAAATTTCCCAAAATACAAAGAATTAAACTCATTGTTGAATGACACTGCAACAGAAGTCAATCATAATCCAAATTAAAGCTTAAAACATAAATCCACTAACTAATCCAGTGGAGCATTGCATTCCATAACACTTTATTTCCAAAATAAAATCATTCATCAGGCATTTTTATTGGTTCCCCAGATTCTCTCGAATTCCCGGTTTCAGAGATATACACAAGAAAATGAATGGCGTGATAGTACTGATCCACCATGCACAAAAGTGGTATGGATTTAAAGAATCAGAAATGATATTTATATCTTGATACCCATATCTCTTTTCTGCAACTTTCCGCTGTGGATTAAGCCTACAGTAACCAGTAGTCGGGTTATACACAATAAACTCTCTTTGACCAGAATTGACTTTATAGTCAATGCATAACAACCCATTGCAAGAACACAGTCACAACGTCTCATCAAAAGGGGATATCTCTTGATTCAAGTATGTCTTTTTGGCATTGAGATTGAAGCATTTCTGGCCCTGGATTCACCGGTGAGCATCTGGGCCATTTCTGATTGCGAACTCCTAGCAGTATGAATTGCAAGTTCATCCCTCCGGAGACATAGGTCCAAGTCCAAAGCACTCTAAAGTGATTAGGACTTTATCGTGCAAACAGGATAATTGGACCATAATGTTACTCAAAATTTCTCTAAGTGAGACTTAAGTAATAACTGAAACTTTCATAGTACGTAATGAGAATTGACATCAAGAGAGAGTAATCCATTGCCAATGATTCACTGTTATAGGTGAGAACATTAAATGCACCTTTGGGTTAAATAACATCTCCCATTTCATGATCAACAAATCACCTTTAGGTTGATCTGATAAACTTAAAACAACAGATATGTTTCCCAATTATTGAACCACTTCAGTGAGAATCGGGAATATGGACATAAAAATGAAATACACGAATGAATTAAGCCTAGATAAGATCTATGTATTTCTAGAGGTGATATAAAATTATCAAGTAAACTTGAGCAATCACTATACGGCAATAACAATTCATGAAGTAGTGAAACCAAGCAGGCAAAAAGGCTTTATCCTAGCTTTGTTACCAGTTAGAGACAAACCTTATGAATAAAATTAACTTGCCTTGAGACATCTTGAGTATTTGTTGAAACTTGATTCCAATAACTTGATACCAACCTTTATGCTACTTAATCTTCTCTCRTCTAACTTCTAACTATCCTTATAATAAGTACATCGATGAGATAACTTCATAACAAGGATGAGAGGAGTTTGATATATCTTTTTATAATATATTTGAGAATGCAAAAGTAACAATTTGAACCTAAAAAATTTGATTTTTGAGGAAGTTTTGCAGAATTATGAAAAATGCTATAACATTCATATTTCCAAGAATTGGGTTGGAAAAGTATCTTTCCAACAAATAGTACAAGCCCCTTGGATTTAAAGAAGAATCTGAGCAAGAACGACATAAAGTGAGTTGTCTTCGTTGACTTTCAAACTTTACCCGAAATGGACTGATAAGAAAAAAGTATTGAGGATCACATTACTCAAAATATACACTACAAAAAGAATATCTAATTGTTAGAGGAAATGCTATAGCAATTGCCAACTCAGCAACATTTCAAACTCTATACAAGGAACAAACTTCAAGCGGAAAGAGAGTAGTTAGAATTTTAGATTCTTAGATTAGAGTTTAGGATTCTCTTCAATAGAAGGAACCATCTTAGCTAATCTTTATTACAATTTCAATTTAGAAGTGAGAAAAAGGATGAAAGTCACCTATCTCATAGTATAATTCTTATACATCTTTAATCAAAAGCATTCTTACATTTCAATACAATTAGTTTTAAGCTATGGCAGAACAACATAGGTTTTCGTAAGTTATGAATCCTTCAATCTTCTAGAATGCTGTGTTTTCATAACTCATTCAGGGTAGAAACCTTGACAAAGCTAACTTCCCAAGATTAGGGTTGTCTAGGTTATTTTGAGTGTGTAAGCCTTTGACATTTTAAGGAAACCCATTTGAGGTTTAGGATACCATAAGCTCAACCTAAACACTTTTGGTACTCCATATTAACAAGGAAAGTAACTAAGCATCATTGTCATAGACATATTGATTGTACGTATTAAAATATGCAAAAGAGTTGCAAGGGTTAAAAGAATAACAATCTTCAAGCCTTCAGTGAGTTATAATATTACGAATATAAGTGAGTGTGTGTTGCAAGCCTTTTTTAATACATTAAAAGTTGTTGAAAGTAACATTTAGTGATAAGCAAAACTAACATTCATTTAAAATCGTTGCTTCCACCTTGATGGCTCATATGCATAGACAATTCGTTTATAAGATTTGATTATTTAATATGTGTGATTCCAATTTGACCCAAGGCTTTTAACCAATTTAATAATTGAGAAAATTAACATGTCCATCTATCTATTATCTACATGTAATTTTATTTAACCTTCAAAAAGTACAATTCAACTAAATTATTTTAATTGAAAAACAGTCCATTTATCTGTAACTGACTTGATATGTTCTTGAGGCTACAGAAAAAGAAAACAAAAAAAAAAAAATCTACTTCACATTGTATATAATCATTCTTTCAGTCATAATGATGAATAAAATTTTCTATATAAACCATATGTGTTTACAAATACTCCTCCACATCTTTCCCTTTCTTTCGTACTTCTTCATTTTCTACCTTTTCTGTGGTGCAAGAATACTTATGTACATTATTGCAAAATGTAAATCATGACAATGTGGTCAAGCTTACTCCTGTAATTCAACAATGTTCTTGCATAATCAAATTTGTTCTTCATGTATTATCATTATTTGTCAAAGTACAAACATTAAAATTGAGTAGCAAAATTATGTATTTATTTTTGAATATGTGTTTAAAATTTGAGATACATAGAAAATATGAAATTATTTGACCTTAACTTGCTAAATTAATTAATGTTTTCAATGCATTTAACATTGTATATAATATGTTCATATGAATATTCAAATACTCTATGAAGTGTATCTTTCTTTTATATACAATGTATCTTCCTCATATATATATATATATATAGAAACATTTGCTATGTCTTATCTGGATATTTATAATTACATTTTTTCTAGTAACTTCATAAAAATAACTCTTTGGATATTTATTTTACTCGATTTCGCTACACTAACTTTATAGGTAGAAGAAAGTTTTGTGATAATGACCTACTTATGTTAGGCCTACATCCTGGTATCAGAGCTATTCTTAGAGATATACGAGAGATACTCAAATGCTTAATCTAAGTTTAAATGAAAAATAATATATTTCTTATGAAGATTTTTCAAAATTTTTGAACAAAGATATGCTCAAGAATGGGATTATGACCATCTTCCTATTAAGTTTTATATTGATGATAACTTTATAAATGATGAAGATTGGTATTACTATCCTTAAAATGGATTGTACCATGTGTTGAAATACTTGGAAAAATTAAAACAATGGATAAACAAGTAGAAGAGAAGCTAAAAAAGATTATTATTTGCAAATATATGAATATATAAGAGTTACAAATGACCATAGAGAAACCATAAGAAGGGTTCAAGAACGATATGAAAATTGTTGTTATGAGTGGATGATTGCTAAAAGTAAACAGTTAGAAGTTCATAAGAACTTAACAAAACATTATAGAAAAGATCACCTTAATGGATAAAAGTCGCRATAAAAGAGTAGAAACTAGAGATAGTTCACTAAAGATAGAACAAGATTTAGTAGAAATTCAAAAGACTATTATTTATTTTGGAGAATTGATATAACAAGAACTGGATGAGATTAAAAAAATTCATTAAAAGAAAAAGATAAGCCTTCAGTAAGTAAATCTGATGATACTATAATGAAACACTTAGTCAATATAAAGGATATAAAGGTAATAATTTAAGATATACATACAAACATACATATATACATATATATATATATATCTCTAGACATTGTATGCATATTTACAAATATTTTGCTTTGATTTATAAAATTTGTCTTTCTTTTATATACATATATGATGTATCATTTACCTAGATACAGTGTGTCTTTTTTTTATACACGTATACTATATATTGCCAAATTTGTACATCAAATTCAAAATCAAAAGAAATTTAATATTGAAAAAGTGAAAGTAGGCTAGGGGGATAAAATTGAAGTGTATATGAAATGATTCCTACATAATCTGATGTTAAATATATTATAAATTATAAATTATAGACAATATTTGATGACTAATCTCATTTATGTATGTCACTAGTGAAGGAAGAAATCTCCCGCTTATAACAAATTGATGCAATAGATGACTTAAATATTTCTTCAAAAATTTAATGAAAGTTTTTCACTTCTTGATTATGAAAAGGCAAAGTAATTACAAGGAAACATATATAATAATTCTGAAAAATAGGCAAATCTGAAAACTATTATGTATAATGGTAGCGCCATATGGAAGTTGAGGGCCTATGGCCCACAKGAACTTCAATTGTTTGGTCCAAAACTTCATAAAATTCATCAATATAGTCACTACATTATGTATTTAGGTCCAATTTTATAATCTGACTCCCTAACATTGAAATATATAGTTTGACCTCCAAAATAGTCACTTTTAGAACTAAATATTGACAAAAGTAACTAAGTATCATAATCATAGACATATGGTTTGTACACAGGGTAAAATTTGGAAAAGAGTTGCTAAGGGTTACAGAAATAACAATCTCTAAGCCTTCAATGACTTATTGCTACAGCATTCTAGAACCTAGCAAACATAAGGACAGTTATCTCACCAGTGAACAAACCTACAATATTACAGAATTGTTGGAAGATTACTATAGAAATGTGGTCTACTCTCGCTAAATCTAGCATACTTGCACTACGAATAGCTTTATCTAAGAAATTACATGAGATGATCATTAGTACTTAGCATCTAGAACTGACTTTAACTTTTAACTATTGCTACTAACTTCTTATAGCTTTCTGTCTTATTTTTATTTACATTTATTTTAGTCATTTTATACTTATTTACTTACTTGCTTTTAGTCGTTTATTTTTCAGTTATCCCTATTAATTGTCCCCTCTATTGCTATAGCATTTTTATTACTTTTATATAAAGTTTACACAATTTTTTCTTTCATTTAACTATCTTTGTGGAATCGACATTCTACTCTCTCGTACTACTTTTTGACCGCATATACTTGTGCATGTATTAGTTTAATCGCAATATAAGTAGTGACATTAACTTTAGCTCCCATCTCATCCTTATCAACTTAAACCCTGATACATTAGGGTTCTTGACTAGTTGCTATTTGCCAACCTAAACCTATCCAACACATGTCGAGCATACTTCATTTGGCTGGTCTAGATGCCATCTTTATTTTGTAATTCTTCAAACTCCAAGGAAATATCRAATTTTTCCAAGATTTGTCATTTRAAACTCYAGCATCATAGATTTTTTGATCTTTGCAAACATCTCCAAGGAAATATAAGAAGTTTACCTCCCATAGCAYTCGTGATAGATAGTGTATGGTCTAAACTGCATTTTTGAAGCCCTATTTCACAAAATAAGACTCGATCTGGTTGTACCAAGCACTTGAAGTCTTTTTAAGACCATGGTGCACCTTTCATAGCTTTTGGAACGTGTCAGCCCCCCTTCTCTTTCATAACCTTGAGGGTTGCTCCACAAAAAGTTCCTCAGTCAATTCACAATGCTAGAAATCACTCTTTATATCTAGTTGGAAGATACTCCAACCCTTTTGGGCTGCAAGAGCAATCAAAATTCTGATAGTGTCCCATCTRGCAATCAAAACACCTCATTATAGTCAATTCCACGTTCTTGTGGATATTTTTTAGCCATAAGGTGAGCCTTGCACTTGTRCATGATTCCATGTTCATTGAGCTTTTTTAAAATACTGATTTCATGCCAATTTTCTTGGCTCAAGCAGGTAGATGATAAGTGTTTAATTTATATTACTTTTACATAACATTTCAAGCTATTCTTCCCCATTTTAATCTTGATTTCCTTATTATTCATAGTCTATTGGAGCATAAATTTATATTATCATTTGTAGTACTTGAATAATTTGATTATCATATAATTATAGATATTAGAGGCTAAATTCTATTTAAGCTATTCAAAAATATTAATTCAAGAAAATAGAGAAAAAGGTTAAGAATGATGTTTGAGGGCATGCTGCAGCATAACCACAGCACTTTGTTGTAACATTGCTGATAGTTTGGATTGTTTACAGTTTAACCAAGAATTTGAAACCAGATACTAAACCATCATTTAACTAGAGTCAAGAACAGCTGATGGGCGGTTGCAATAGTGCAAAGATTAGGGTTACATGAGTGGTTTGAATGACTGATGACATAACATTTTTTCATGTCCTCTTTTGCATTGTAAGGTTTTGCTCTTAATTCAGGTTCTTCGTGTAAGTATACTGATTAGATTAGTATCCCTCTTTAATCTAAAACTTTAATTCTAAAAACTAATGTGAATTCCATTGCTTCGGTAGCTAGGGAATGCATTGAGTGATCCAAGTAATGTATGCACTAGAGAGTAATGCTATAACATGTATGTAACAAAAGTTTATGTCAGACAGAAAATGCAATCCCACTAAGGGAATGCTTTTTGTAGGTAGTTTGGATTGTTGGTGAGAGAGAAAATTCCTTGTAAGGGACATCAATTAGAACTCGAACTAAGCTGATATGGTTGAGCCAAACTATTGGGAGATGGATACATAAACTTAGTCACCAAATAGCATTCGAAAGTGTGGGTTTTGAGTTTTGCTATGACAGAGCAATCCCACTTACGAGACCAAGGAATTAGATGCTCAGGGATGGGGCATATAATGTCAACAGAGCAATTAGGGATCAAGACGATGGGAAGGCCGAGGCTCTAACCATGTCGAATGACATACTCCCATTTCGCTATGACATACCTGTCATCATTCCTTCAGCACAAGTACAACAATATATAGGTGTATATTCACTACATCACTGGTGTGCTTCGTGTATGCATGATTATATTTTTTGAACATCACACTTAACATATCCATAAATCCCTAACTAAAATATATCATCCATTAATTATTTATCATTTTAGTTACTTGTCTTTGTTTCTAAATTATGATCCATTGTCATTTGTGTCCTTTTTTTTTTTTTTTTTTTTATTTAGTGTGTCAGCTTGCCAAGCATTAGAATTAATCACTATTCTTCGTAACTCTTATATCTAGTTATAGCATTTAGTTGATCATAGGATCAATATCTACTATCGCGTTATTTTTATTTGTTTGACCGCTGTATGCGTTGGTCGAGCTGTGATCTGCTTATACATCAGCACACACACCACTATACCATACTATATATATATATCATCAATTATACTATAGTATTCTTGACTAAAGGCTCAACCCTTATGGCTAAAATATTAAATAATTAAGTCGTTGTCATCCCTAGATAACTATAATTTAGGGAGATTTTTACATTTATCTTTTAGTTTTCTTACCTGATCTTCTAAATAAGGATTAAAAGAAATATCTTACCTTTCTTTAATYACTCTTGGAATGGCTTTRTGAGTGCCAAGAAATATCTTAKCTYATTAAGATATTTTCTTTTAATCCTTATTCAGAAGARCAGGTAAGAAAAATAAAAGATAAATGTAAAAGTCTCRCTAAATTACAGTTACTTAGGGATGATGARGACTTAATTCTAGAAACAGATGCCTCTCATTATTGTTGGAGTGGAGTCTTAAAAAAGATAGATTATCATTAAGACACTATTGGGTCATTATTTTCCCATTCGTGAGCATATCTTTGTTCAAAAAATTAGAAAAATCTTCATAGTTATTTAATTGAATATTTATGTTCATATCATGTGTTATGGCTCTGATACTAGTTTGGGGGTGTGTGTGTGTATATATATATACCTATTACCGTGGATTGATTTGCTAAAATATGATGTAAAAGTTACTTATTTAGTCTAACTCATTCTTTATCCTTTTAACATTTTATTTCTCTTTTGTTGTAGCAAGAATGTATGCTGTTGCATGTGATGCAAGAACATGTAAGGTTCTGAAGTGGTGCCACTTAATCCTGGAATAGAATAAAAACCTTAAAGAAATAAAAAGGGTAGCATAGAATTCTTGCTAAGAAAGAAACCATGGTCGAGCAAGTTGGAAACAAGAATTGTAATGCTATGACATTACTAAATAACAGAAATCGAGCTATAAGAGACTATATTATACCAATGCTACGTCATTTGCATCTAGGTATTGTTAGACCAAAAATACTAGCTCCTCAATGTAAGCTTAAGCCTATAATATTCTTGATGCTACGAACGGTAGGTCAATTTAGTGGGATGCCAACAAAGGATCCATAATTACATCTTAGATTATTCATGGAGGTAAGTAATTCATTTCAATTACAAGAGTTCCAAAAGAAACATTAGTCATGAAGCTATTTGACCGTGTGTGAGATTGGATAAATTCTTTACCTTCTAATTCTATTTTTTAATGGAATGATCTAGCTAAAATTTTCTAATTAAATATTTTCCTTCCTGTGGAAACAACAAAGTTGAGAAATGATGTCACTTCTTTTTCAATAGCTTGGAGATTGAACATGAATGAAGCATGAAGCAATTCAACGAATTGTTGAAAAAGTGC
The DNA here is from genome assembly GCA_001752375.1 of Rhazya stricta. NCBI lineage: Eukaryota > Viridiplantae > Streptophyta > Magnoliopsida > Gentianales > Apocynaceae > Rhazya > Rhazya stricta. The sequence goes on from MEJB01000015.1 coordinate 4,810,198, forward strand.
CATCATCATAGCAGTCAAAATTGGGTTCAAATAGAGACTTTTTTACAATAGAGTGAATGCTCAAACGAGAATTATGGTGGACGCTTAAGCAAATGAAGCCTTGTTAGCCGGGACATATGATAAAGCCTATGAAATCATAGAAAGGATAGCAAACAACAACTATCAACAGCCATCCAATAGATCTCCAATAGTAAAGAGTGTAGCAGGGATACACGAAGTAGATGTTGTGACAGCATTGACAACAAAGGTAGCTTCATTGACTAACATGATTAAAAATATGTAGGCACCTATGCTACAACAGAGTGGATGTCATGCGTACATTGTGGAAAAGGTCATATCTTCAGCGAATGACCCTCCAATCTAGAATCGGTGTGCTATGTAGGAAACTTTCCCAAGAAGATTAATCCTTAATCTAAAATTTCCTATAAAACTAGCTGAACATTGCTAAAACATAACTTAACGATAAACATAAAGATAAAGATGAATATAATATGCTTGATTTCTGGATTGATGTAGGTCTCTTTGTCTTCTTTTATCTACTCTTATTTATTCTTCGCTGAGATGCTCATGCTGGCTTGGGGCTGAAGAAAGCTGAGACCATTTACCCTTTTTTCTCTTTTTGCGCACTCGTCTCGGCCAATCAATATTCACTGAGTTCTGGGTTAGCCGTCTTTCAACTGAGGCTACCGAGGTAACATGCTATCGGCTAAGGTGCATATCAATGAGTTTTCTAGCCAGGAAATTTTCGAACGGCTATACTTCACCAAGGTTGTCACGATTGATTCGTTACCGTATTCTAGGCTGGATTAAGGCCCTGACTGGCTGTGGCTAAGGCCAGATAGTGTTAATTATGCTGAAGTGAAGGTCATCTAGGCTAGCCTTTTCTAATCCAAGCCGTTACTCAATAGGATTATGCCGACTGCTCACTACAATAAAATTTTAGCCTAGTCGTATGATCTGTATTGTTGTCCGAGGCAGTTTAGCTTGATGCAAGATTTCCTAACTGATCCTAAGCTCAGCATAGCACCTTTCAATCGTCTAGAGTTGACGAATGGTGATGTTAGATCATGGACCATTGGTTTTTAGGAAAAACTTGAGAAATTCCTTTTGCAAGATTTCTGTTGCTTCCCCTTGACAACTTCACACTTTGACTCCTAGTGGGACTAGGTAGAAATTATCTTCTTCAGCATTTGGAAAAACATTTTGGTGCTTTTGCTCGATTTGCTTCAGCTGTTGAGTCGAGTGCTTCAAACAAAAGAACCATGGCACCTCTGATTGCTTCTTCTCTGTCAGCCACTTCTCCTCCAGCCTCCAGGAAGAAAATATGAGGTAAAGAGCCTATTCCACATTTACTCTTTCTGATCCAATAGTTGTTTTTGGGTTTACTCATTCACTTGTTTATTATTTTGCTTTTCTTTCCTTTTGTATGATAGATTGAGCCAATCGATATACATAGTCTCCTCCATACCCCTCCGTCTGTTCAGTTGGATTGAGAAAGTCTAAGCCGCTAAGAGGTGCAAATGTTATGGCATCTATTCCTAAGGTAATTTCCCCCTATACCTTTTCATCATTTCATGGGCATTTATCCGCTAACCACCTTTTTTTGTAGGAGCCCGAAAGGAAGAAGTTCCGTCCGTTTGCCTTCTTCATTGCTCCTTTAGCCTAATCATCTAAGGAGGAGCGACAAGAGAGTTTGGCWGAAGACCAAGAGAATATCCTCGAGACTCTAGCTTTTTCACCCTTGCATCTCCAGTTTCAYCCTTACCTARGGAAGACATGGTCACTTTCTTTGAGTCAGCTGGTTCTGCTTGGCTATTGTCGAACCTACCAAAGCCGTGGGTTTTTGGACGCTATATTTAAGGTAGAGATGCCAACCAGAGAGACTGTCTATGAAGAACTGAGGATGGCTTTGAGCTTAGTTGCTAGATCTACTGACCTAATCGTTTCCAGTGAACTTAAAAGCTGAGTGCTCCATGGTATGTGCTCGGCTGATCAAGTTCCTTTATATAGTGCAGGTTAGCCACAAACTACAAACCAATGCCCTAGAAAAATTAAACCAGTTAGCCATTTTGCTGCCAGGGACAAAGAATTGAGCACTCATTTTATAGCCAAGCAGGGATAATAGGACATGCTAAAATAAGGTGTCTTTGCTTGTGCTAATTAGATATCCTCTCTGGAAGCTGAGATTCAATGACTGTTGGCTGATATAGCCGAGGAAATAAATCAGCTACCGCAGATAGACGACAAATCAGCAAATAAGATGATCTTCTAATTGGCTTGTTCAGGGAGGTGCAGCAAGTTGCTGCTCAACAGACGGAGCTAGAGAATAATTAGCCAATGCTTGAAGTGAGAAGGATGAAGGCACTCTAGGCCTAGAGGAATGCAAGTCTACATGGCAAGACTTGAGCTCTAGGATGTTGAGCTTATTGCAGGTGCGTTCAGTTGTAGAGCCGAACTCTGCGGTTGAAAAGGTTGATCTAATTCTTGTGCCTAAACAATCGGCTTCTCCTACTCCTCTAGCTTCTACTGCTAGGGCAATTCTAGTTTCTGCCAACGTCCCTTCTGATGAGGTCATTCTAGCTAAGTTGTATGATGACGTGATGAGGATTGTCAATGACGCTCCGCTTGTGCCTGCTCTTGCTGTGGAAAATCCAAATTGGGCATTGTTTTTTTCTCTACTCCGCTTCATGTCCTTCCTCTTCGAACTCTTCCTCCTCCTTCATGTAGCTGATCTATTCTCTTAGCTATTTTCTTTATTTGGTGAAAAAAGATTCTAATTCGGCTGGCATGTAGTTGATATTATTTTTACATTAAAACTAAAGGTCGGGTGGCTAATTAACAGTCAATGCTTTAATTAAAGGCTTTTGCACTTGCTAATTTCAATACCCTCCCAAAAGGAAGGATAGTAGCATTTCAACTACCTGACATTGATTGTTTGTTCTAGCTCTTTGTCATTAGCTGTATCAGCCAATAGGCTCCCTCGATTATAACTTTGCTAACTTGGAATGGACCTTCCCAGCTAGCCGACCACTTTCAAAATTTCAGGTCATTAGGTGCAATCAACATAATATTCTTCCAAACCATTTCGCATTTTTCAAAGGTGCTGACTCGAATTTTTCGATCGTATGTGATGGCCACCTTTTGCTTGTGTCTTAAAATGTTTTCAACAAAGCTTGATGATAATTACCTATGCACGTGTTATTCTGAAATGGTATTCTAGCCGATTGTATTGAAATTTTCACAAGTAAGACTCTATCATGCCCATAAGTTAGCCAATAAGGTGTAAAACTCGTAGCATTTTAGGGGAATACCTATGAGCCAATAGTACTTTCTGCAACACTTCATGCCATCTTCTGGGCTTATCTTCTATAGCCATCCTGATAATTTTGATGAGTATTTTGTTGATTGCCACTTCTTGTCCCTTAGCCTGGGCATAGTAAGGTGTTGAGTGGATCTTGATATGGAATTAGTGGGCAAAGCAGTCACTTTATCTCTAGTGAAAGTAAACCCTTGATCGGCTATGATTGACTTGGGAATTGCAAAGTGAAAGATGATTTGGTRCTTGATGAAGTTGATAAAAGATTCCTGGGTCACCACAGTGAGTAGCTAAGCCTTTACCTATTTGGTGAAGAAATCAGTGGCCACTAAGATAAAGGAGTGGCCTTTAGAAGCAGGTGGGTAGATCTTGCCAATGATGTCCATGGCCCAACCCTTGAATGGCTAAGGCTTAACTATAGGATGACGCTTTGTGTCGGGGACGTTGAACAAGTGTCCATGCTTTTAGCAGGCCTCGCAACCTTTAGCATATGCATGACAGTCAACTGTTATTGTTGGCTAGTTGATTCGGTGCCAATGTAGTGACCATCTCAATTTTTTCCCTGCTTGGTGTGCTTCACATAATCCTTTATAGGCCTCTGCCAAGGCTCGAGCTGCTTTTTCCTTGCCTAGGCATTTTAAAAGCAAACCTTCGTGGGTTTTTTTAAACAAGTCATTATTAAGCACTAAATAATTTAATGCTTTGTGCTTGAGTGCTTTGTGGCTATCGGTGCACAGGATCGACTGGTGGGAAAGAGCCAATGAGCTCTTTAGCAGTATGTCCTTGTACCTCGATGCATATTAACCTAGATCTTTAGCTTCCTAGTTTTCTTTTCTCAACATATGTACAAGTATAACATTGGCAAACTTCCTTAGCAAGGCTTGTGTTTCCTAGTACAAACTAATCAAGTTGTCATTTGTGCACTTGTATTCTCTTGCTAATTACTGAATAACCAGCTGAGAGTCTCCCATGACTTGGATAGTTTGTGCTTTCATTGACAAGAAGAAATGAAGGCCGAGGATTAAAACCTTATATTCTTCTTGATTATTAGATCCCCATTTTCCTAGTTGAACATGAAACTTCCTTTAAGACTAGCTAGGCTAGTGACTATGATGCCAGCTTCTGCCCCCTAGCTAGTTCTAGAACCATCAAAGGCTAGCTTCAATGATTTCATTCCTATGTAACTTTTGACCTATGCCCAAGGATAAACTATTTCAAGGCATGGATGTTCCACTAGGAAATAAGCTATTGCCTGCCCTTTCACGTCTCTAAAGGGCACATATTTCAGTAAGAAGGCAACTAATTTTATAACCCATCTCATCAATCTTCATTGTAAGACTGGCCGATTCAAGATATGAAGTGAACCAGGTCCACTTTGCAAATAACATTTACCTTTACTGGTAAGAGGTAGTTTTCTAACTTAGTGCAAGTATGAAAAAGTGAGAGGCATAATTTCTCAATGGGAGAGTACCTAGATTCTGTGTCATTGACGCTTTGGCTGAGGTATTAAATGGCGCTCTCGATTCCTTCATCTTCTTCATGTGCCAATAGACAACTGACTGAAGTCTCAGTAGCAGATATGTACAACTTTATTGGTTTATCCTCTCGAGTACAGCTAAAATTGGGGTTTGTGGCAAAGCTGCACTTGTTCTGTTCAAAGGCCTCCTGATGTTCTACCCCCATGTGAAATTGTCAATTGGAAGCAACTTTAGCAAGGATGAGAATATTTTGAGTTTCTTAGTCGAGTTCACCAAGAATCTTCTTAAGAATTCAATTATACCATTTAAGCTTTGTAATCCTTTCTTGTTCCTTTGGGGCCTGGCCTCCAATATTGCCTTAGTCTTATTGGCATCGACTTCGATTCCCCTTTAGTGCACCAAAAAGCAAGGAAATATGCAACTGATACCCTGAATGCACACTTAGTAGGGTTGATGTTCAAATTATGTCACCATATCCTTAGGAAAGATTTTTCCAAATACGCTAAATGTTTGGTGAAGGTGGCCATTTAATGACTGAATCATCAATCTATACTTCCATGCTTCGGCCCTATTAAATCATGGAAAAACATGTTCATTTCCCTTTGAGAAGTTTCCTTAGCATTCTTTAACCTAAAGGCTTGACCACCTATTCAAAAAAGTCAATTGCCCCTAGGCACCTAAAAAGCATTTTTTGCACATCGTCTTCGGCTATAAAAATTTGACGATAGCCGAAGTATCCGTCCATAGAGATGAAAAATCTATTTCCTACAGTTGAGTTGACAAGCATATCTTCCATAGGCATAGCATATTCGTCTTTAGGTGTTGCTAAATTTACATTTTTGAAGTCCATTTATATCAAGACTTTGGCCATATTTCTTGATGACATGCACTATGTTTGAAATCCACTCGACATACTTACCCGTCCGATTGAAGACGCACAGCAAAAGCCGCTCAACCTCTTCATTGACTTTTAAGAAAAGGGCTAGCTTGAACCTCTCTAGCAAGCTATGTATGTGGTTTATATTCCTCTCAAATGGGTAGGCGATGGTCCACCATTCTTCGTCCCATTCCTGGCATTTTAATGGTAATTCCATGCAAAACAATCTCTATATTGTTTGATTAACTCGATTAGCTATTTCTGTTGCTCCTCATCGAATAAGATGCTGAGCGGAGTAAGTCTAGTTTTGTCATGATCTCCCAAGTTGATATATATAAGAGGATCTTAGGATATAAATTCGAGTGCTTGCTTGAGGTTCCATTTAGCTTTGAGAACCTTCAATGCATCTTCTACTTTCTCCTAATCAACCATTTTCATTTGGATTTTGCAGAAATCCAAGTAGGATTTCAATTTATCCAGGCTCTAATGTCTGGCCCGAAGTTTTTTGATCTTGGGTTCTGTCGAGCTGGTACTCCTATCCTCGATTGAGTTCGAGGCCTGATGATAGCTTGGCAAAGTGGGACAACTCAAACTCCATGGTGTAAAGGATTGCTTCACTTGTGTGGATATGAGTTGAAAATGGACTCATATCGGTTGGAATGAACTCCATCTAATCACTATCCCACAAAATGAGCTGCTGGTGAAGGGTGGAATGGACGCATTGGTTGACATGAATCTAATGTCGACCTAAAAGCATCGCATAGGCTAGTTTGGCCACTAATGCAAAGAAAGCGGTTGTACTGGTCTTTGAGCCCACCATGATGCTCATAATTAGAGCTCTCTAGGCTTGGATGAAAGCTAGTCATTTGAATAACATTATTTATGAGATTAGCTAATGTCTTACCTAAATGTTTTAGTGTGCAGAGGGCATGCCATTGAGAATGACTCCTCCATCAATAAAGACTCAATTAAGTGGATAGTTGTCCAAATGAGTCTTGATATGTAATGGTTTGAGATGATTCATCATTTTCTTGGTCATCTTAGGAAAAGACATCAGTGGCTTGACTGATAAGAATTAAGTTGTGGGCGTGACCGATTCAGTCATTGCTTTCTCTATTGATAAGATATCTCCTATCAATGACTCTACCAATTTGTGCTCTTAAATCCCGTTGGAAGTAGACTGACGACGTTAATACACCCTGGTCAGTCTGTTTCTCGAATGACCTCTAATGTTCTTTGAGCAAAGAGCTCTACTGGGCTCTTTGTCTTTGTTCTCTTCTTTTCTAGGTCTTAGTCAAACATAGAGGCAGAAACGAATTGGCAGTTTTTCAGAAAGTTGAGATCTCTTTGGTAGGCTTACCATCCGTGAAAGCGAACGATGAGGTGTTTGCATCAGGCGAGGCGGTCGGCTAATGTAGTGCTTCTATGATTTTGGTGGATAAGCACTCCTCTACTATTACATGACCTTGAGATGTCTTCTCCTCCTAACCACAACGTTTTTGCCATTGAAGCTATTGCCATCACACTAGTATCGGTTGCTAGGAAGGGGTCGATGTCCACTAATGATTTTTGGGACTTTTTTCCTGAAAAATGGAACTATCCTTCCTAGATAGCCCTTTGATAATGTTCTTGAACACTACACAATAATTAGTACTGTGACCAAATGACTTATGCCATATATAGTACCTCTTTCCTTTCAAGTCCTCGAAAGATGGGATCCTTTGGCCAGCCAAGAGCTTAATTTGGTTATCTTTTAGTAGCGAATTCAAGATCTGATCGACTTTTTATATGTCAAAAGAATAATTCCGCTGGTCTTCTGGCTTGGCCTCCACTTTTCGCTACGCAGGTGTCAACATAGGGCAAGTGTACGGTGACCCTTTCGGTAGCTCGGCTGCCATGATTTTGGCTAGCTCATTTTGCTCTGAATTGGCTATGTCATTAATGACTAAAATCCTGGTTTGCTCTCAGTTAAACTTAGCTGCTCAAAATTTCCCTTTATCTTTGTTAAACACTTCTGCATGTGTTGCATGGGAAAGTAATCTTACAAGTCCTTAAACTCCTATAGGATAAGCTTCTCCTTTAGTTGTGGATTCATACAACCAATTACTATTCTAGCATACCAGCTTCAGGTAATAAGGTGGGGCATTTTTCCTTTCATTTGCCTAAATCTCTCCAAAAATCGGCCACATCCTCATTGGCTTCTTATTTTATAGCTAGCAAATATGCAATTAATACCTTCGAGATGGGCCTATAAAACCTTTCATGGAATAGCTTCTTATTTTATAGCTAGCAAATATGCAATTAATACCTTCGAGATGGGCCTATAAAACCTTTCATGGAATAGAGTTCCATATCGGCCCAGTTATTAACCGAATTGGGAGATAGGCTAGTGTACCAGGTGAAAGTTTTTCAGTTAGTGACAAAGAGAAAAGTTGTAGTTTATGCAAATCATTGTTGCTGAGCTCTCCACATTGAGCCATGAATCCGCCAATGTGCTCTATTGTTGTTTTATCATCATCTCCTGAGAAAGTGGAAAATTCAAGTGTCCTAGCGGCATGATAGCTGCATAATCTATCACTATGGATAGGATTTCTTGTAAACCAAATGGTCATTGCCAGTAATGTTGAGCCCCAACTACCTCCTTAGCACATCAACTATTGCATTGGCATCAACTGATGCAGGAGCCTCTACAGGCCGAACTCTCGAATTGGCTGGTGGCTATCTTTCGAACTAATACGCTTGTTCCTAAAAATACCTCCCCTGGTATCCTCTATCAAGAGGAGGTATTTGCTCCTATGTCTAAGGTGTTTGTGTTCCCATAGTTGGCATTGTTTCTCGCATATTGAAACCCTAAGTTTAGCTTGAAGGAAACTAGGTAGCATAATTTTCTCGCCAAATAGTCTAGTAGATATACTGTCTTGGTATATAGGAAAAATTCGAAGCATAAGGTAAAAAGGGTTTAAGGACTTTTTGATTGCCATAGGGTATCTGCTGCCTCGTGGCTATGATGACCATGCTACATGAAGTTGTCCTGTGGACATGGTGTAGCCCATCAACTGGGAAGTGTTTGTTCAAGCCATTAATTGGATCCTGGGGGAATTGTGGTAGGTAAAGCCCATTTTTGTACTGCTTCACAGACTTTCCAAAGAGTGATTATTCATTAGGATAGAAGGGTAAGTAGCTAGAATTGGATTAGAATATGTCGGGATTCCACATTGTACTAGACCTTTTATCTCGTTTTGCAACATAGGCCTAAAAAAAAAATGGTAAACTGTTGAATTAGATTTTGCATTAACTCACCTACCCATTGCTCTATAGTGAATTGGATGGCTGACAAAGAAGTTGTACCTTCCTATTTGCCAGTTGATATTGATGGATCTCTACAATTAGGAGCCGTTTTCAGGAAAAATCTGCCTCTATAGTCCTTGTTGTGTACAGTTCACGAGTCGAGCTCTGGCATATCTATAGTAGAGGCTTCTTGAACATGAGTTTGATTACTTTGATTTCTCAGCTAGAATGAAGTTTCATGCATAGTTAATAGGTCCCACTGGGTTTGCCAATTATGTTGATGTGCGAAAATTTCCTAGCCTACTCGGCTACCAAGGTTGTGCTGTACCAAGCTTTTCAATACAACAAGGCCTAAGTTCCAATTAGCTAGCCATGTGATCGGCTTGCTATATCCGTAGTAACCCATTTTTTGTATGTGGGGTTCTTCAGTTAACTTTAGTAAGCCCTCACAAAATGTGCAAACAAAATACGCTAACTAGAAAAAACTGTTCTCTGTGTGTGTGCTACGGCTAAGAAATTAGCAAACTGAAACCTTCTAGCCCATTGAAGCAAACAAACCAAGAGAAATGAATGTGAATTGAAAATAAATGTCAAACAACAGAAAGATACAACTAAAATAGCTTAAGCTATTCGTGTGATTATGTTGAAAGATGCCAAACACAAAAAGATGCAACTTGGTTAACATAGGCCAAATAAGTGACTGTGTTGAATGGGGAAATGATGCAATTAATAAAATGAACCAAGCTAAACACTCCTATATAAGATAGAAAGCGGTAAATAAAACTAAGCTATTATATATGGTTCATATGATTCTGAACTCGGTTTATTACCGAGCAAATTGGGAGTCGAACATGTGATTTCAAAATTCTAGATGCTACCAGAATGCGATTAGAACAAGAAGATGTTGGACCAGGCAACATTTATGAGGCAAAGGATAAGCAAAGTTAACAAACTACTTAAGAAGTAGCAAATTGAAAATCATAACAAGGAGATTGCCGAATTGATTTATCAAAGCCTGTGGAATGGCAAAAACGTGTTGCAGAACTTGACAATGAAAAACTTCAATGATCTTYGGTTAGAGGTTGAGGAAAAACTCATGGAAATCAACAAGAGGATAGAAGGTCTTGAGAATGATGATGCTTTGTCGCAAGTCAAACAACTAGCAGTGACTTATGAAGAGCAAAACAACATAGTACCTTCAACCATTGACTAAGGATCTTCTCTTTCAGTGGAAGCCATGGATTTCTGAGCTTGTCGTGTAAGCCCATATATGCTCTTCTTTCAGCTTTCTCTAATTGCAAATTAGAGGCTGTACCACAATTCTATGAACTTTTAAATTTCTATTGCTTCAACTTCAGTTATTTTATTTGTAAAATTCATAAATTTCTTTTGAATAATAAAAAATCATAGTTATTTCACTTCATTTATGATATATAATTATAAGTGACGATGTATTGCACGCTATTTTTTAATACATTACAAGTTGTTGAAAATAATATTTACTGATGTGCAAAACTAACGGTCGTTTAAATCGTTGCATCTATCGTGATGGCTCAAATGCATCGACAGTTCCTTTATAGACTTTGATTCTTCAACATCCAAGGTTTTGTACTAATATAATAGTTGAAAAGATTAACAACAATGTCCATGTATTTATCGTCTACATTTAGTTTTAGTTAACATTCGTAGGATACAATTGCACTAAATTATTTCAATTGACAAATAGCTCATACACACAAGACCTGAAATTAAACATTTGCCATTGACTTGACGTGTTTAAAAGGATACGCCTCCCAAAAAAAAAACTACGCATAGGAAAAGGTTGTTAATGCATAACTTGTTAAAACCTCACAATAGTTGTTAATTGGGTTTGAAAAAATTTACTTTCTTAGGAAAAATTTACTTTCTTAGGTAAAATTATCAAAAAATTGAATTTTGTGAATTTTTCTTTTCAATTTCCAAGAAAAATGAGACGTTATCCAGCAAACAACTTAGAAAAATTATAGTTTTTTGATGATTTTCAACTCAGAAAGTTAATTTTTTAAGATGAGTCGTTAACCATTGCGATGTCTAATCAGATATTTTGTCAAAATAAAAAGCGAAATTGAAAAACTTGGTTGGTATTTTACAAAGATGGCAGAGAAAAATGTTTCGAGAGATAAAGTCCATTAAAATACTGTAAGAACCTTATTGAAAAAAGTCCTAAAAAACTGTTGTAGGTAGCAATTAGTCATGTCGCTTTAGAAATTCCCTAAAATTATCATTAGAAAATGAACATTTTTTTTATCATTTTGTATAGAAAAAGAGGCTGTGCGGGCTTTGCTTGAGCCATTGCACATTTGGCCAATGCAATGGCTCCGTCATTATGTTGCACTTGTCACATTTTGCATATGCACCATCAAATCAATAAAAATTATAAATGAAATTAATACAAGTCAAAATAATAATGAATAAGCAAAAATTTAAAATAAAAAAGAAAAAGAATTTTCTAAATTTCTATATTTCAATAACTAAATTCACAAAAATTTAAATGAAATAATATAAAAAAATAACAAAAAAATGATTAGTCAAGACACACATGCACACACATATATATGTTTCACACATTTGTTAGAGTTACTACTTCGTTACCTAGATATAGTTCATCAGACCACTTAGCCGCATGTCTATGCATGGCTTGATGATTATATTTGCCACGTGTGTCACTGCCCTATCACACCCACGCGCGGCCTAGTATATATTTTAAATTATAAATCCTTAATTGATTTTTTGAACTCATATTGTCAAATATCCTGATACTTTATGAATTGTTTAGCAAGAATGCAACAAAATCAATAGATCTAATCATAATCTTTAGAGAATGGAGAGGAAAAAGTCTTGGAAAGATCAAAAATACAAAAGTATGCTGACAGCATTAATGGTACTCTTTAAATATTGGTGTTGCCTTTTACAATTTTCATCTATAACGATTTGGCTAAGGACAATTATTCAAAGCAATCCAACTAGAGAGCAGCTGAGAATTATTTCTTTCTAAAATATCTTGAATCATATATAGCATCTTAGTAACGTTGTAGATATATTGGACAATCGTTATAAATAATTCTTGCATCTCCAAGGCCTTATACATCGAGCAATTAACCTTTGAAACACAAAACCACAAAAATCATTCTACCAACTCGTTACACTTTATCTGAATTTTCATTTTATCCTTGCTTTAGCGATGACTAGAAAAAAGGTGAAGCTTGGCTTTATCGAAAATCATGTGACAAGAAAAACTACGTATAAGAAAAGGAAGAAGGGTCTTTTGAAGAAGGTGAGTGAACTTTCTACTCTTTGTGGTATTCATGCTTGTGCTATTATATATAGTCCGTATGATTTTGAACCCGATTTGTGGCCGAGCAAATTGGGAGTTGAAGATATAATTTCAAAATTTCAAAGGCTATCGAAATGTGACCGAGAAAATGTTGGACCAGGCAACGTTTATGAGGCAAAGGATAAGCAAAGTTACCGAACTACTTAAGAAGCAGCAAATTGAAAATCATAACAATGATGTTGCAGAATTGATGTATCAAAGCCTGTGGAATGGCAAAAAATGCTGTAGAACTTGACAATGAAAAGTTTGAATGATCTTGGGCTACAGGATGAGGAAAAGCTTATGGAAATCAACAAGAAGATACAAGGACTCGAGAACAATGATGCTTTGTCGCAAGTCGCACAACCAGCAGTGACTCATGAAGAACAAAACATCCTAGTACCTTCCACTGTTGACTAAGGATCTACTCTTTCAGTGGAAGCCATGGATTTCTGAGCGTCTCGCGAAAGCCCATATATGTTCTCTTTCAGCTTTCCCTAATTGCAAATTGGAGACTATACCCACAATTCCATGACCTTTTAAATTTCTATTGCTTTGACTTCAGTTATTTTGTTTGTAAAATTCATACATTTCTTCTAAATAATAAAAAATCACAGTTCTTTCCCTTTGTTTATGATATATAATATTACTATTACAAGTGACGGTGTATTGCACGCTATTTTTTATTACATTACAAGTTGTTGAAAATAATATTTACTAATGTGCAAAACTAACGTTCGTTTAAATTGTTGCGTCCACCGTGATGGCTCAAATGCATGAACAGTTCCTTTATAGAGTTTGATTCTTCAACATGTGTGATCTCAATTAGACCCAAGGTTTTGTACCAATATAATAGTTGAAACGATTAACAACAATGTCCATGTATTTATCATTTACATTTAATTTTAGTTAAGATTTGTAGAATGCAATTGAATTAAATTATTTCAATCAAAAAATAGCTCATGCACCCGTGACTTGGAATTAAATATTTGTCATTGACTTTACAGCCTAACTTGTTAGAACCTCACAATGGTTGTTAATTGGGTTTGAAAAAAGTTACTTTCTTAGGTAAAATTATCAAAGAATTGAATTTTGTGAATTTTCCTTTTCAATTTTCCTAGCAAAATGAGACATTATCCGACAAACAAGTTAGAAAAATTATGCTTTTTTTACTGATTTTTAACTCAGAAAGTTAAGTTTTTTAGGATGAGTCGTTAACCATTGCGATGTCTAATCAGATATGTTGTCAAAATAAAAAAAGAAATTGAAAAATCTGGTTGGTATTTTACAAAGATGGTAGAGAAAAATGTTTTGAGAGACAAAGACGATTAAAATACCATAAGAACCTTATTTAAAAAAAAGTCCTAAAATAGTGTTGTGCGAAGCAATTAGTCATGTTGCTTTAGAAATTCCCTAAAATTATCATTAGAAAATGAATATTTCTTTTTTATTTTCATTTTGTATGAAAAACGAAACCATGCGGGCTTTGCTTGAACCTTTGCACATTTGGCCAATGCAATGGCTCTATCATTATGTTGCACTTGTCGCATTTTATATATGCACCATTYAATCAATATAATTATAAATGAAATTAATACAGTCGAAATAAATAACAAATAAGCAAAAATTTAAAATAAAAAAGAAAAACAATTTTCTAAATTTTTATATTTCATTAACTAAATTCACAACAAATACAAATGATATAAGTATAACAAAAAAAATAATGAAGAAACAACCAGTCGAGACACACACACGCACGCACATGCACACATATATATATGTTTTGCACATTTGCTAGAATCACTGCTTTGTTACCTKGATATAGTTTATAAGACCACTTAGCCACATGTCTACGCATGGGTTGATGATTATGTTTGCCACGCGTGTCATGGCCCTATCACACCCACGCGTGGCCTAGTATATATTTTAAATTATAAATCCTTTAATTGATTTTTTTAACTCAAATTGTCAAATATCGTGATACTTTATGAGTTATTTAGCAAGAATGCAACAAAATCAACAGATCTAATCATAACCTTTAGAGGACGGAGAGGAAAAAGTCTTAGAAAGATCAAAAATACAAAAGCATAGTGACAGCATTAATGGTATTCTTTAAATAGTGGCGTTGCTTTTTGTAATTTTCATCTTCAACGATTTGGCTTAGGGACAATTATGCAAAGCAAACCAACGAGAGAGAAGCTGAGAATTATTTCTTTCCAAAATATCTTGAATCATATATAGCATCTTACGTTATGTTGTAGATATATTGGACAATCGTTGTAAATAATTCTTGCATCTCCAATGCCTTATACATAGAGCAATTAACCTTTGAAACACAAATCACAAAATTCATTCTACCAACTCGTTACACATTAATTGAATTTTCATTTTATCCTTGGTTTAGCAATGACTAGAAAAAAGGTGAAGCTTGCCTTTATCAAAGATCATGTGACAAGAAAAACTACGTATAAGAAAAGGAAGAATGGTCTTCTGAAGGTGAGTGAACTTTCTACTATTTGTGGTATTCATGATTGTGCTATTATAGATAGTCCCTATGATTCTGAACTCGATTTATGGCCGAGCAAATTGGGAGTTGAAGATATAATTTCAAAATTGCAAAGGCTATCAAAATATGATCAGACCAAGAAGATGTTGGACCAGGCAACATTTGTGAGGCAAATGATGAGCAAAGTTAATAGTAGGACTTGAGAACAATGATGTTTTGTCGCAAGTCGTACAACCAGCAGTGGCGCATGAAGAACAAAACAGCCAATTACCTTCAACCGTTGACTAAGGATCTACTCTTTTAGTGGGAGCCATTGATTTCTGAGCTTCTCGTGAAAGCCCATATATGCTCTTCTTTCAGCTTTCTCTAATTGCAAATTAGAGATTGTACCCACAATTCTATGACCTTTTAAATTTCTCTTGCGTCAACTTCAGTTATTTTATTTGTAAAACTCATACATTTCTTTTGAATAATAAAAAATCACAGATCTTTCCCTTCATTTATGATATATAACATTACTATTATACGTGACGGTGTATTGCGTGCTATTTTTCAATACATTACAAGTTGTTGAAAATAATATTTATTGATGTGCAAAACTATTGTTCGTTTAAATTGTTTCGTCCACCGTGATGGCTCAAATGAATGGACAATTCCTTTATAAACTTTGATTCTTCAACATGTGTGATCTCAATTAGACCCGAGGTTTTATACCAATATAATAGTTGAAAAGATTAGCAACAATGTCCATGTATTTATCGTCTACATTTAATTTTAGTTAACATTCACAGAATACAATTGAACTAAATTATTTCAATTGAAAAATAGCTCATACCCCGACGACTTTAAATTAAACATTTGTCATTGACTTGACGTATTTCAAAGGATAAGCACCCCAGAAAAGAAAACTACGRATAGGAAAAGGTTGTTACTGTATAACTTGTTAAAACCTCATYACGGTTGTTAATTGGGTCTGAAAAAATTTACTTTCTTAGGTAAAATTATCAAAGAATTGAATTTTGTGAATTTTTCTTTTCAATTTCCTAGCAAAATGAGGCATTATCCGATAAACAACTTAGAAACATTGTGATTTTCTAATGATTTTTAACTCAGAAAGTTAATTTTTTTAGGATGCGTCATTAACCATTGCGATGTCTAATCAGATATGTTGTCAAAATCAGAAAAATTGAAAAACGTAGTTAGTATTTTACAAAGATAGATGGCAGAGAAAAATGTTTCGAGGGATAAAGTCAACTAAAATACCGTAAGAACCTTATTGAAAAGAGTCCCMGGAAAAGTCTTGTGCCAAGCAATTAGTCATGTTGGTTTAGAAATTCCCTAAAATTATCATTAGAAAATGAATATTTCTTTTTTCTTTTCATTTTGTATGAAAAAAGAGGCCATGCGGGCTTTGCTTGAGCCATTGCAGATTTGGCCAATACAATGCTCTATCATTATGTTGTACTTGTCACATTTTACATATGCACCATCAAATCAATAAAAATTATAAATGAAATTAATACAGTCGAAATAAATAACAAAGAAGCAAAAATTTAAAATAAAAAAGAAAAACACTTTTCTAAATTTTTATATTTCATTAACTAAATTGACATGAAATGTAAATGATATAAGTTTAACAAAAAAATAATGAAGAAACGATTAGTCGAGACACAAACACGCACGCACATGCACACACATATATATGTTTCACACATTTGTTAGAATCACTGCTTCGTTACCTAGATATTGTTTATAAGACCACTTAGCCACATGTCTACGCATGGGTTGATGATTATGTTTGCCACGCGTATCACTACCCTATCACACCCACACGTGGCCTAGTATATATTTTAAATTATAAATCCTTTAATTGATTTTTTTTAACTCAAATTGTCAAATATGGTGATACTTTATGAGTTATTTAGCAAGAATGCAACAAAATCAATAGATCTAATCATAAGCTTTAGAGGACGGAGAGGAAAAAGTCTTAGAATGATCAAAAATACAAAAGCATGGTGACAGTATTAATGGTATTCTTTAAATATTGGTGTTGCTTTTTATAATTTTCATCTTTAACGATTTGGCTTAGGGACAATTATGCAAAGCAAACCAACGAGAGAGAAGCTGAGAATTATTTCTTTCCAAAATATCTTGAATCATATATAGCATTTTACGTTACGTTGTAGATATATTGGACAATTGTTGTAAATAATTCTTGCATCTCCAATGCCTTATACATCGAGCAATTAACCTTTGAAACACAAAATCACAAAAATCATTCTACCAACTCGTTACACTTAAACTGAATTTCCATTTTGTCCTTGCTTTAGAGATGACCAGAAAAAAGGTGAAGCTTGCCTTTATCAAAAATCACGTGACAAGAAAAACTATGTATAAGAAAAGGAAGAAGGGTCTTCTGAAGAAGGTGAGTGAACTTTCTACTTTTTGTGGTATTCATGTTTGTGCTATTATATAGTGCGTATGATTCTGAACCCGATTTGTGGCCAAGCAAATTGGGAGTTGAAGATATAACTTCAAAATTCCAAAGGCTATCGAAATGTGATCAGACCAAGAAGATGTTGGACCAGGCAACATTTTTGAGGCAAATGATAAGCAAAGTTAATGAACTACTTAAGAAGTAGCAAATTGAAAATCCTAACAAGGAGATTGCCGAATTGATGTATCAATGCCTATGGAATGGCAAAAAAATGCTGCAGAACTTGACAATGAAAAACTTGAATGATCTTGGGCTGAAAGTCGAGGAAAAGCTTATGGAAATCAACAAGAGGATAGAAGGACTCGAGAACAATGATGCTTTGTCGCAAGTCGTACAACTAGCAATGATGCATAAAGGACAAAATAGCCTATTACCTTCAACCGTTGACTAAGGATCTACTCTTTTAGTGGAAGCCATGGGTTTCTGAGCTTCTTGTGAAAGCCCATATATGCTCTTCTTTCAGTTTTCTCTAATTGCAAATTAGTGATTGTACCCACAATTCTATGACCTTTTAAATTTCTCCTGCTTCAACTTCAGTTATTTTATTTGTAAAATTCATACATTTCTTTTGAATAATAAAAATCACAGTTCTTTCCCTTCATTTATGATATATAACATTACTATTATAAGTGACGGTGTATTGCATGCTATTTTTTAATACATTACAAGTTGTTGAAAGTAATATTTACTGATATGCAAAACTAATATTAGTTTAAATCATTGCGTCCACCGTGATGGCTCAAATGCATGAATAGTTCCTTTATAGACTTTGATTCTTCAACATGTGTGATTTCAGTTAGATCCAAGGCTTTGTACCAATATAATAGTTGAAAAGATTAACAACAATGTCCATGTATTTATCGTCTACATTTAATTTTAGTTAACATTTGCATAATACAATTGAACAAAATTATTTCAATTGAAAAATAGCTCATACACCGCGGACTTGAAATTAAAACCTTTGTTATTGACTTGACATATTTCAAAGGATAAGCACCCAGAAAAAAACCCACGCATAGGAAAAGGTTGTTACTGCGTAACTTGTTAAAACGTCACAATGGTTGTTAAATTGGGTTTCAAACAATTTACCTTCTTAGGTAAAATTATCAAAGAATTAAATTTTGTGAATTTTTCTTTTCAATTTCCTAGCAAAATGAGACGTTATRTGATAAACAACTTAGAAAATTGTGGTTTTTTAATAATTTTTAACTCAAAAAGTTAATTWTTTTAGGATGAGTCGTTAACCATTGCAATGTCTAATCAGATATGTTGTCAAAATCWGAAAAATTGAAAAACTTYGTTGGTATTTTACAAAGATAGATGGTAGAGAAACATGTTTRGAGTAATAAAGTCTATTAAAATACCATAAGAACCTTATTGAAAAGAGTCCCTGGAAAAGTGTTGTGCGAAGCAATTAGTCATGTTGCTTTAGAAATTCCCCAAAGTTATCATTGGAAAATGAATATTTCTTTTTTCTTTTCATTTTGTATGAAGAAAGAGGCCGGTGCGGGCTTTGCTTGAGCCATTGCACATTTGGCCAATGCAATGGCTTTGTCATTATGTTTTACTAGTGACATTTTACATATGCACCATCAAATCAATAAAAATTATAAATGAAATTAATACAAGTCAAAATAAATATTAAATAAGTAAAAATTCAAAATAAAAAAGAAAATCAAATTTCTAAATTTTTATATTTCATTA
Source organism: Rhazya stricta (assembly GCA_001752375.1). Lineage (NCBI taxonomy): Eukaryota > Viridiplantae > Streptophyta > Magnoliopsida > Gentianales > Apocynaceae > Rhazya > Rhazya stricta. The sequence goes on from MEJB01000015.1 coordinate 4,829,216, forward strand.
ACCAAATTCACAACAAATGTAAATGATATAAGTATAACAAAAAGAATAACGAAGAAACAATATAATAGTTAGACCCAAGGTTTTATACCAATATAATAGTTGAAAAGATTAACAACAATGTTCATGTATTTATCGTCTACATTTAATTTTAGTTAACATTCGTAGAATACTATTGACCTAAATTATTTCAATCAAAAAATAGCTTATCCCCTAGGACTTGAAATTAAACATTTGTTATTAACTTGACGCATTTCAAAGGATAAGCACCTCGGAAAAAAAAAAAAAAAAAACCACACATAGGAAAAGGTTGTTGTTGCATAACTTGTTAAAACCTCATAATGTTGTTAATTGGGTTTGAAAAAAATTTACTTTATTAGGTAAAATTATCAAAGAATTGAATTTTGTGAATTTTTCTTTTCAATTTCCTAGCAAAAATGAGACGTTATCTAGCAAAGAACTTAGAAAATTTGTGGTTTTTTAACGATTTTAACTCAAAAAGTTAATTTTTTTAGGATCAGTCGTTGCCCATTGCGATGTCTGATCAGATATGTTGTCAAAATCAAAAAATTGACAAATTTGGGTGGTATTTTACAAAGATGGCAGAAACAAATGTTTCAAGAGATAAAGTCTATTAAAATACCTTAATAACCTTATTGAAAACATCCCCTGGAAAAGTGTTGTGCCAAGCAATTAGTCATGTTGCTTTAGAAATTCCCTAAAATTATCATTAGAAAATGAATATTTCGTTTTTATTTTCATTTTGTATGAAAAAAGAGGCCATGCGGGCTCATGTTTAGCCATTGCATATTTGGCCAATGCAATGGCTCTACCAATATGTTGCACTTGTCACATTTTACATATGCACCATCAAATCAATAAAAATTATAGATGAAGTTAATAGAAATCGAAATAAATAATGAGTAAGCAAAAATTTGAAATAAAAAAGAAAAATAATTTTCTAAATTTTTATATTTCATTAACTAAATTCAAAACAAATGTAAATGAAATAAATATAACAAAAAAACAATGAAGAAAGGACTAGTCAAAACACACACGTGTGCACACACTCACATATATATGTTTCACATATTTGTTAGAGTCACTGCTTCATTAGCCAGATATTGTTGATCTGACCACCGACCCACATGTCTGCGCATGGCTTGATGATTATGTTTGCCGCACGTGTCATTGCCCTCTCACACCCACGCATGGCCTAGTATATATTTTAAATTATAAACCCTCTAATTAATTTTTTAAACTCAAATTGTCAAATATCGTGATACTTTATGAGTTATTTGCATTCTCAAGAATGCAACAAAATCAATAGATCTAATCATAATCTTTAATCTTTTAAAGGACGGAGAGGAAAAAGTCTTTGACAGATAAAAAATACAAAAGTGGTCACAGCATTAATGGTATTCTTTAAATATTGGTATTGCTTTTTATAATTTTCGTCTTTAACAATTTGGCTATGGTCAATTATTCAAAGCAATCCAACCAGAGAGAAGCTGAGAATTATTTCTTTCCAAAATACCTTGAATCATATATAGCATGTTACGTTGTAGATATATTGGAGAATCTTTGTAACTAATGCTTGCATCTCCAATACCTTATATATTGAGCAATTAACCTTTGAAACTCAAAACACACAAAAATCATTCAACCAACTCATTGCACTTTAATTGAATTTTCACTTTATTCTTGGTTTAGTGATGACTAGAAAAACGTTGAAGCTTGCCTTTATTGAAAATCATGTGACAAGAAAAGCTACGTATAGGAAAAGGAAGAAGGGTCTTCTGAAGAAGGTGAGTGAACTTTCTACTCTTTGTGGTATTCAAGCTTGTGCTATTATATATAGTCCGTATGATTCTGAACCGGGTTTGTGGCTGAGCAAATTGGGAGTTGAAGATATAATTTCAAAATTGCAAAGGCTTCCGAAATGTGATCAGAGCAAGTAGATGTTGGACCAGGCAACGTTTATGAAGCAAAGGATAAGCAAAGTTAATGAACTACTTAAGAAGCAGCAAATTGAAAATCATAATAAGGAGTTTGCCAAATTGATGTATCAAATCCTGTGGAATGGCAAAAACATGTTGCAGAACTTGACAACGAAAAACTTGAGTGATCTTGGGCTAAAGGTTGAGCAAAAGCTTATGGAAATCAACTAGAGGATAGAAGGACTTGAGAACAATGATGCTTTGTCGCCAGTCGCACAACCAGCAGTGACTCATGAATAACAAAATAGCCTAGTACCTTCAACTGTTGATTAAGGATCTACTCTTTCAGTGGAAGGCATGGATTTCTGAGCTTCTCGTGGAAGCCCATATATGCTCTTCTTTCAGGTTTCTCTAATTGCAAATTAGAGATTGTACCCATAATTCTATGACCTTTTAAATTTCTCTTGCTTCAACTTCAATTATTTTGTTTGTAAAATTCATACATTTCTTTTGAATAATAAAAAATCACAGTTCTTTCCCTTCATTTATGATATATAATATTACTATTATAAGTGACGTGCACGCTATTTTTTAATACATTACTAGTTGTTGAAAATAATATTTATTGATATGCAAAACTAACTTTCGTTTAAATTGTTACGTCTACCGTGGTGGCTCAAATGCATCGATAGTTCCTCTACAGACTTTGATTCTTCAACATGTGTGGTTTCAATTAGAACAGGTTTTGTACAAATATAATAGTTGAAAAGATTAACTACAATGTCCGTGTATTTATCGTCTACATTTAATTATAGTTAACATTCGTAGAATACTATAGAACTAAATTATTTAAATTGAAAAATAGTTCGTACCTCTGGACTTGAAATTAAACATTAGTCATTGACTTGATGTGTTTAAAAGGATATACATCCTACGGGGGGGAAAAAAAAAAAACGTATTGGAAAAGGTTGTTAGTGCATTATGGTTGTTACAGCATAACTAGTTAAACCTCACTATGGTTGTTAATTGGATTTGAAAAAAGTCTACATTCTTAGGTAAAATTATCAAAGAATTGAATTTTTTCTTCTTTTTTTTGGCAATTTTCTATGCAAAGAATGAAATATAGAAATGCTACGGTTACATGTGAAGTCTTACAAACATTTGTATCATGAATTATCTGACATTTATTTTTCATACTCTCAGTTTCACGTTAATTGAAAAAAATAATTGAGAAAAATTTGGAACCCAAACAACTAATCTGATAAAAATTAAGCAAATCCCAGGACACCAAAGACTCAAACTGGAGCTGTAAGACACAAAAATTCTCAAGAACATATATGAGAAAGAAAGAAAATACAAGGAAAATTTCTTATAAACAACAGAATATTGGCAAAGGTTTGCTTAATTGTAATGGAAGAGAAAATTAAAAATATTTTTGGAAGGAAAGTGAAGGGAAACTTGTTATCAAGGAGAAGTTGAAGATGACAATGAAATTCCACTTTTGTAGAGTCCTCAGCAAGCTAGAGAAGATGAGAGAGATAAGTAAGTTTGAAAGGAGGGCGAGGAGAAAGAATATACTGAAGAGGATAGGGTATTTCAAGATTTTGATTATGCTTTCTAAGGGTAAAAATGGAATTACAATCCTCAAATTTTTATAAATTTTCTCTTCTCCTCCTTCATTCACAATTTTTGAGAGAAAGTTTTGGAATGAAAGTGATACATTTTCATCCCTCCAATTTGCTCACTTTCTSCRGCTTCTTCCCGCTTCAAACTCCCATAGGAGAGAAAGTGACTGTCTCTCCCTTTCTCGCAATCCAAATGAAGCCATAGTGTGGTTGGCTATTTTGCAATTGTCATGTAGCTCACTAAATCTTATATTACACATGCAAAAGCTAATAAAATTCGGGCGTGGAGAGCCGAATCCAGAAGAAAGAAACTCATTGTCCAGCTCAATTCATGGTGTCTATAATCGCTGCTGCCTCAACCTTTTTTTTTTTTTTTTTTTTTTCTTTCCCCCAAGAACACCAGCAACAAAGAAAGAGCCTAATCAAGAATATGGTGCTTGGATTTCAAAAGACCAAGTTTTGCCAGGTTAGCTATACAATTCAATTCAACCACGAGTTGTACCTCGAGTGACCCGTGGGAAGGTATTAAACAATATTTTGGAATAAGGAACAAGTCTCGCATTATTTTTGTAACTGGAGAATTACAGAAAGTCGACAAAGGTTCAACGAAGGTGGAAAAGTACCTCAATTCGATCAAGGCTACTGCAGGTGGCTTAGGTTGGAAACCAGTTAAAACTACTGATTCTCACTCGAGTTCTTGTAGGATTGGATGAAGAAAATGCACCACTTGCAGAAAAACTTACAGTATTATCACTCAAGTTCTTGTAGGATTAGGTGAAGCATATACACCAAGAAATTTACTGGAAGAGATTCAAGAGATGCAATCAACCTTGATGACCTATCAGAGTCGTATGGAGCAATTAAATGTAATATGCTTGAGCACGGCAGATGTTCACATAGCTAAGCAAACAACAACTAACCCAACCATTTTTAACAACATAAACAAGAATAAAAGAGACGTTGAAGGACCAGGGAGAGGAAATTTCAGAAGCGGGGCATACAACCCTTATCGCTAGAACATATATGATGAAAATTATATTGGAGTCTGCATAGAACAATGGAAAGGAAAGCAGGAGTTTCAAACTCTAAAGGAGCTATGACATGAGCGTTTTGCTCACTCTCCAATAGAGCCTTGTCTGAAATCTTAAAATTCTTGTAATCAGCCCATATCTTTTCAATGAGAATGAAATCATCTGTAATGCTTGTCAATACAGTAAGTCCCACTCTTCACTTTTTCCTACTTCAATATATCATGCAAAATCAAAATCTGAGTTAATCTATTATGACTTCTGGAGACCTGCATTCATAACATCTTGTGAAGGATTTAGATATTACGTACACTTCTCAGATGATCATAGTAGGCATACCAGGATTTAGGCTCTAAAAAACTAAGGATGAGATATTTGTCAAGTTCATCAAATTTGAAAAATTAGTTGAGAATAGATTTGACAAGAAAATTAAAACTTTTCAATCAGACTGGGAGGTGAATATAGGTGTCTTACCAAAATCTTGGAAATTATGGAGCTGAATTCCAACATTCTTGTCCTTACACATTCTCAAAAGGGTAGAGTTGAGAGAAAACACTGTCACATAGTCGAAACCGGATTCACACATTTAGCCAAGGGGAATACCTCTTGAATATTGGCGGTATGCTTTTAAAACTTCAGTTTATCTAATCAATAGGATGTGTACACTTGTACTTAGCCTTAAGTCAACAGTTCAAGGGGTTTATGTCCAGAAACTCAATTGCAATTTTCTCAAAGTGTTCAAGTTTGCATAGTTTTCATGTCTCATACCATACCTAAGAAACAAATTTCAACTTCATTCCGTTAAAAGTTTGTTTCTAAAATATAGTGAAAGTCATAAAGGTTAACTTTGTCTAAGTCCAAATGGAAAATCTATGTGTCAAAAGTGTCGTTTTCAATGAAAATGATTTTCCTTTTGAAAATTCCAATTTCCTTACTCACAAATGCAGTCAAAACTAGAAGAATTTATTGTCGTCACTTGTTCACCTCAATGTATATGGTCTTTTCCTTCCCTAGAGTCGTAGATGCAACAACTGATATAAACACTCAACAATCATCTCTTGATGAAGGACTTGGCCCTCCGAGTCCATAGACTTGCAACAAACAGAGGTATAAAACTTGTTTTGTGGTAAAAGGTTACCTTCAAACRTCCGGAGTAGATTATACTGAGACTTTCAGTCTGGTTGTTAACATCTAACATCCAGATTATTGTTAGCATTGCAGTGTCAAAAGTTTGGACATTAAGCAACTCAACTTTAACAAATTTTTTTTGAATGGTAAGCTTCATGACACTATATATATGAATCAACCAACCTGATGGTTTTGTTGATTCAAATCATGTGAGCAAGCTTGAAGGAAATTTACGGGATAAAACAGGCGCCTTGGGGTTGGTATGATCAGCTTAGGAATACTCTTCGTAGCTGGAACTTCACTCAATCTCTGTGTTTTTCYTCTTCTTTTTGTCCTAATCTATGCTGATGATATTATCGCTCGAAAATTAAATAAACATTTTCTCTTAAAGATCTTGATGCTCTTGATAGTTAAAATTTCATAAGATAATTAACTTTTTAATGTACAAGTATATATGATCTACAAGTAATATAAAGTAAGTACGAGTGTCATTCCACGAGGATTAATATAGTAAAATTAATACACGAGGATTGATATAGTAAAAGTAATAGCACGAAGTCTCCTATAAAAAAGAGGTTTTGGTTTGAATTAAAATCACTAAAATAAAGTAAATAATCTAAGGTTAACTAATTATTACAGTTAGTAATTAATCACAGTAATCACTTCAAAAAGATGATTAAGAGTATATAGGAATAAGTTAGACTTGAATCTCTAATATACTAATGGTCATGAATGTTACAGTAATGCTACAACGTCATTGCTGTAACATCAACACTATAACAAAGTAATACAACACCAACATGCAAACCGAGACAACATGTATCATCACCCATTCAGTTTGTAGGTCCTTGTTCATACTTCATTGGCTTGGCTAATTTTTCGGTATTACCTAGCATAAGAAACACAAGCACAACTCTATAAGATTTTATGAGCTAAACATATAATTCTATAACGTTCATAAATGGGATATCCTATGATACCCAAAATCCATATTCATTCAAATGTTTCACTAGTTTAATGTATTTCAATCCTTAAGTAGCTTTCACATTCACCATTAATGCCCAACAAATGGCAAATGTCGAACAAAAAATACTCTTGAATGAAGTGTGAAAATGAGTAAGTTTTGCTTATATCATTCATTAAAAATTCTAATTTTACAAATTTAGCTCATGCTCTTGAATAGACAAAAGTATAAGTGTTCCATGTTTAACATCTTCAAAAGGGAATGAAGAAATAAAAGAAACAAAGTGTAAAGGTAGAGTCCTAGCCCTRTGGTGAAGAATCTTGGTTCTTCTCTTCCTTTTCTCCTTTGATCGCTGCCTCTCTACTCCTTTTTGCCTAATTTCTCTCATCTTCTTTACTCGATTGTGCAACAGTTACTATTGTGTCTAAGAGATAATGCCTCTTAGTTCCTGCTCTTAAAAGCCTAAAGGGATATTGCCCTAACTTTTGCCGTAAAGTAAACGCTTGTCACTCTCCCATTTATCTAAGAAACCCACTTGTCCTTCTACTTTATACTTTATGGACACTTATTACTTTATACTCTCTAGCCTCCATAGCTGGTGCGTTCCACATGGCAGCTTCTCGTTGGCCTTTGCTTTCACGTTGTACGTTATATATTTATCTTTTGTGTAGAAAGTATGATCAACCACACCAACGGGAAATGCAAGTCAAGTAAAATGAGCAATTGAGATTCTACATGTTGGTACAACCTTCAGGATTCTGTGAGCCCTTCTAATATGATGAATTTAAGTGATCTTGGAACAATGTTGTTTTTCTGTGTAGCATAAGTTTTCTATGGTTTTAGCAGGAATACGCTTTAATTCCTAATATTTATATATCTAGTGGTTTATTTTGGTTAGTTTTATTTTCAAATCATGCTATATTTGTTAAAATATTCTAATCAGTTCTTGTTCGTCTTCAAATTTATTTTCTCAAGGTTTTTAGCCATAGACAAAACTTGACAAAGTTGAATGTCAATAGTTACGAGTGAGTGTTATTGAGTAAACGTCTTCGAGACATCAAAGCAATCCATTTCAGGTTAGAAAGCCAGAAGCTTACTCTAGCCCTTAAGGAACTCAATGGTAGCAAAGAAATAACTAGCATTATTTCCATATGCATGTAGTAAATGTGCAAGGTTGAAATTTGTAAAAAAGAGTTGCAAAGGGTTAACTAAACAAAAATCCCAAAGCTCCCAGCAGCTTGTTGCTATAGTATTCAGGAAATCGATTGAGATAAGGATACTTATCTTCTAAGGGTGAGATTTGGCACATTTGTGGAATTGTAGTAAAGARCACCATAGACATATGAATGAGTCTTTCTACATRGCATACATTTGCATACTGAATGATATTGTGTAATACATTACAAAATTATGCTCAATAGTGCTACAACATTCACACTGACTCTAACTTTTACTTTCTTATTACTAACCTAACTTTTACTGCTTTTAGTCTTTTACTTCTAAATTTAAGCTTTCAGTCTTTACTTCATTTTTTTTACTTTACGCTTTCTTTCTTTATTTTAGTTATTTATTTGACATTACACTTTATTATGAACATTGCTACCTTATAACTGTTTCTTTAACAAAAGTTTAGCACATTGTGACTTCATTAAAATATCCTTGTGGGATCAACACTCCTAATTATTCTTACTATTTTTGGACCGTGTATACTTGTGTGTGTGTTAGTTTAATCACAATCACATGATACCTCAACATAAATGTTAGTAAAATTAATGGGTTTTCACGCACCTACATCAACACTCCAACACCTAAACATTGCTAGTCCTTGAGTAATTATCAAAGAAAAATATTATACAAAGGTTTTCCACCCCAAAGAAGATTGCAATAAAAATTGACAAGGAGATTTAACAAAGTGAGGATATCACAAAAATTGCTAAGGGTGTTGGTCACTTTGGGTAAGTGTGTGGTAATGAACCATGACTGATATTGTATCAAATATACATGCTATCTCAATTCAACACATAAGACTAATSTGATTCCAAAATTTGTTCAACAAGTTTCTAGTCCTATGAGATCCAAATTTATTTGAACACATYAGACTAATYTGATTCCAAAATTTGTTCAACAAGTTTCTAGTCCTATGAGATCCAAATTTATTTGAACACATAAGACTAATGTGATTCAAAACTTTGTTCAACAAGTTTCTTTCCACAAAAACATTGAATCTAATTTATAGTCGTATGAGATCCAAATTTATTTGGAGGCAAATAAACTCTCGACTAATGTCATAGGAATGATAAACTAACATTTCTTTGTCAAATCTACTTTGATTTGAACCCAAATTTGTGGTTTTAAATAGAGAAATGTAGAATTTTAGAGAGATATTAGAGAATTTGGTAGAGAAAGTTAAGACTAAAATGAGGATGAGAGGGGTATTTCTAAAAATATGTCCAAAATAATGTTGCATTTAACAAATATGATAAAACGATCATATTTTCTCTCTCAAGAAAAAAGCAAAAAGAAAAAGAAGTCCAATCAAACAATTTTCCTATATGGACACTATTCCAAAATTACTATTTATGTTCTCGTTCTTGGACATTATTGCGTGAGGAACCCGACAATCAAAGACATGTGTCATGCACATGGGTCTTTCTTAATGATTATTCTTATCAAATCAACTTAGATTTTCCACCAAAAAAAAAGGTAAAAGAAAAAAATAGGAAGATGAAGATTCTCATCTTCTGCAAATCAGTGCAAATCCAAGCCCTAAAACCACATTCATCTCCAAAAAATGCTAATTTCCCAGTTATTTGGGAATATGTTTAGTCCTAAAATCCGTCTAACAAGAACTCCTTACAAGAAAAAAATTATCTATCACTGAAAATTTCACACATTTCCATTAGTGCCATCTCTCTGCTTGCTGTAGTGCCCGATTATCTCTTCTAAGAAGATGACCACGAGATTAGTTATGAAAACTTCCTATTATGTCCACTCTCTTGAAGCTAGTACCATAATTGGTCACAAGAACAGGTGGAATTGACAGAAAAATGGAGTTTTAGCTGCAATTTTGCATCCAATTGAAGGTCGATAATGAAATAAGTTTTAGGTTTTTTCTTTAAAATAATTTCAAATTAGTTGTTAATTTAGTGGAATTGGGTTTGCTTGCATGTTCCTCTAGTCTGGCTCTTTCTAGAAAATGACATAATAACACATTATAGGAAAGATAGACTAATACTTTTCTTCAAATCTACTTTCATTTGAGCTCAACTTTATGATTTAAAGAGAGAAATATAGGTTTTTTTGGTAATACCCAAGCTCATTGGTTCATTTTAGTAATATCCAATATTCAACTTCAGTTGGAAAAAAATTAGAAATCTACTAGGGTTGGATGTAAGAGGATCTTTTATTCTTACGCCTCCATTACTCTAAATGTCAATCAGAGGCAACCTAGGGTTAGCACCTAAGCCAGAAACTAAGAAGGACCCTTGCCTGCCGCCCTCAATCGATTGATGTAGTTAATTAGCCCTTACGTCTTAATTCGATTATACATACACAATTGATAGATATCTCGTAGTTTATCACTGAGTTTGAATTAGGTATAATCCTATARTTTTGGGATTTAAGTAATTAGAACTTTTTCTTTTTTGATTGGTATTACGGAACGAACTATAAGGCTCAAAGAACAGATATATGTGGTAGATCTCTGTCTAACTCAAGGAGTGATGATCTGAGATAGATGGATATAATTACCTTTTCTCTGAATTTCGGATCTACAAATATTTTTTGTATTATTTTATTAAAAAATAATTGGATTGAATATGTAGATATTTTTTTTGGCGTCTAATAAATATTTTACATTTAGTATTGAAACTTTGATCTATTAGATTTGGGTATGTTTGAACTTTCTGTTTGAGACTTTGTTTGACTTGACTTTGTTGAGGAACATGTTCTGCCTATTCGATTGATCCACGTAGCATGAACCAAAAGTTATAGCCCATTGTTTTGACCTTCCTAGCAGGATAAAGAGTTAGATTGAATTCAGGATATGACTTAATTGCCTTAGTTTTATTTTGTCCCAAACGTTTATTTGACTTTGTTTGAATATGCTTTGAACAACTGTTATAATTGGTGTTTAATGTTAAATGTGTTTATATAAAGTTGTGAATATTTAAAGGGATGTTTATATAAAAGCATCGCTAATTTTTGGAATGCTTGTATAAAAGTGTCGTTAAATTAATTTTACCAACGCATAGGATTTTCGTCATCAAATAATATGACAACATAATTTTTAACAACGCAAGTGGGGACGCTTTTAAGAGTGTCGATAAACTTTTTAGGGTCCCTAAATTAAATTAAAAGCGTTCCTAATGATTTGTCTTATTGATTTAATTTCAACATCGATTTAGAGATAAAGTTCTTTTAAGGTAGACAAGTGTTTCACTTTCACTTCTTTTTTTTTTTTTTTTTTCTGAGACTGATTAACATATACATAGCATGAACAAAATTTCCAAGGAGGGATGAGCCATAACACTTAACATAAATGTTTTGGCTATCCTAATATCAGAAGCTCTATTTTTTATGCACATAACTCTAGCAACACGGGGAGTGAGCGGAGAATAAAATCATTTTCCAACATTAATTTGTTATGCCAGTGCCAAATCCGATAGACAACATCCCTAAAGTAAAGAGATCAAACCTCACAATCTCTAGAGTTACCATCAACCCAATGGTCCACACTTTGGCCTCCGACGAAAGTTCCACCAGTCGACCTAGGAGTAAGTCAGTAACCTTGTTTGCCTAGCCCAATAGCAATCTCATCTGCCTTGTAGATTAGTTTCCGCAAATATATGGTAAATAGTACACGCCGAAGACTCCAAGATAGTAGCTCTATACAGGAAAGAAGCAGTCTTAAGTCTATTTCTTCTAACAAACAAAAGAATAAGGGAAGAATAAAGGGCCCCCCTATTCTTCCAAGTACGACTCCGGACTGCCTTGTCAGTATTGATATATGGAAGCTGGAAGTCGTAAGCTTTGCGAACCGCAAGGCTCCCAGAGGCCGAAAGTTCCCATCTCGGGAGATCACCCTCAAAGGACAAATCCAAATCGATATAGCTTAAGTAGTGAAGGTAGCTCATTGGCAATAGCTACTACAAGAAAATGTGATATTTGACACAAATATTTTTATTACGTCTCATGTTTCGTAATCTGTAGTAACATACTAGGGACGAACTTACAATATTCATAAGAAAGAAATGATTATTATTTATTTACGATAAAATTTTGTAGCTAAATATTGTTTATCGTGGCTAAACATATATTTTTTATTTATAAAATAACATTTCGTCGTTTATAATATCGTAAAAAATAGTTATGAAGAAGAAATGATAGTTAAAAAATTTACAATTGGACTCATAGCCAATAAGTCAATTATTTAACAATGAACTATTTCATGCATAAAATTACTATTTTAATCACGAAAGTTTTCATTTCGTTATAAATAGCTCGATTATTTTTGTTACGAAATAATAATTATTATGAATAAACTTACTATTGGACTCAAAATGCAGTAGTCATAGTAGATAATAATTTAATAAAATGCATAAGTTCTAATTAGGGACTATTTGTAATTTGTATAAATTATTTTAATTTAACGGTGAAATAATTTTATTCATGATAAATAAATATTGTCTTCTTTTGTAAAATTCAATGGAAATCAATTATTCCAATAGTAAATTACACTATAAAGGAAACAAAATTTATAAACAATAGTACCATGAAGCTACATGCTATGAGTTTTTTTTCTTGTAATCCTCCTTCACTGAAGAAGCATAATATATAGAGAGATCTTAACTTTCCCGTGCTTTAAGGGAATAAGTCTTGAAGCTCAAATTAACAATTATATTAACAGAAGATCCAACCCAAATGAACATTTTAAAAGATTCAAAATTATAATCTTAATTTTAACTTTCCTTTTAAGTCTTTTCATAGAAAACTACAGTTTACTAGCCACCAAATCAAATAAACCTTTGCTTAACTGCACACATACCTGACTAACGAACCATCAAAATAAATCTAATTCTACAACTCCAGCTACTACATTTTTAACAATCCTGTGTCAAGTTTGTCAATAAAAAATAGAAACGTTTCATGCATAGCATGACACAAACCAGACACACACCAATAGATTAATGTGAGGACAGCAAGTTTTAGTAGCAATAGAAAATTTCAACACCATACATGCTGCTGTGCACTGAAGATTTCTTAGATAGAAAAAGGCAAAGATGGTAACTTCCACATGAATTCAGAGGCTGATGAGAACTGGATTCCTATCTTTAGCCCTATTATGAATTTCGATAACTTATACCACTCAAATCTTTTACCCCAAGACAAGCATGAAGTGATGAAATTAGTAAGTTACTATCTTCTTATTTTCGAGCCAAAGGTGTCCAGAGATATAAATCTTGACAATATAAATTCACCGAATTAATCAAGATTTCCACCATTTCAACTAAAATCTAAAACTGATATTAGAAATAAAAGGAGATTAATCAAACACAATGCTTTGTAATTCAGGAACTCATTATTCAGAAGAGGATCTTAGGCTTATACTGTATTATAATAAAAGGGAAACTTTGAGATAAACAGAATTTAGTACGTATGAAGCTCAGCTTAAGGAATGGTTAAGAGGGGTAAATGACTATTTCTTCACTTCAGAGGACGAATTTTGAATTCTCCTCCAAATTCAAGAAGGTTTAATGCCATTAACCTTATAATTAATGAGTTACAGACAGTCTTTCATTTTCACGACCGTTCCTACGCATCGCAGCCAACTGTTGATCAATGGGGGCAAAGTACAAGAATTTTGCACTTGGACGAAGGGTGAACACCACTAACTTAAAAGTGTTTGGCCGAAATCTAAATCTCCAAAATATATGTGTGAGCCTGACGTAAGAAATGCTGAAATTAAGTATTGTTTCAAAGAAGCAAAGCATCAACTTTTTGAGATTTAGTGAGAATGACTCCAAAGTGAAAGAATAGAATCATCTTTTCAGATGACTGAGATTTGTTAAAAGAAGTGATATTCCATTAACTATTTACCTTTCAAGACTACATTGTGTAAACTAACTTCAAGTTCACGATGAACAATTATCATTGCAGAGGTATCAAAGCCTAGTCCTGCTGGAAATGTCTCTGCAATTCAACCCAACCAGGACTGACAAGTTTCCTTTGATAACCAAGAATCTTACTATCACAAGCCCTTACAGAACCAACCACAGCTACAAAACCTTGTTTAACTGGCAGAACTAGCTACAACTTCTCAAAGATTAAACTCACTAAAATTTGTCTGTTTAGCAAATGGAACTGTCAAGCTCTAATAGACTAGCTGTGAAATTGATATCCTCAGTTATATGTTATAAATCTCCTGATGACTCAATTACTCAGGAACAGTTATGCAGAGCTTTATATAGAAAAGATCAGGTTGCAATATGTTTTCCATATTCCTTAAGGACTAATAGCCATGAAAATCAACGGGACAACATGAATCCAAGACTATTTCCAAATTTAGTTTCTGGGCTCCAAATTCTGTACTGACAAACACTTCAATTAACCACAACTAATTAAGAGAATGCAACAACTAACATCAAAACAAATTAATAGTGTTAAAGATATTATAGAGCTATTGATTTGATTATGTATTATTTTTGTTAGAGTTTGTTTAGAATTCAATATTGGCAGTTGCAGTATTTGACTAAAATTTGGTTTGGTAGCTTGGTAGCCTATAAATAGGCTCTTTGGTTAGGTAAATTGTAAGAAATTACATTATGTCGTATTATCCTATTTCAATATAATTTTAGTCTTTTCTATTATCCGTTTATATTATCATTTTAACATTCTACAGAGCGAGGTTTTTTTATTTTGGTTTTGCAAGTTTCAAAAATCAATTATTTGAATGGGGCTCCTCACGGCTTCGATCAAGATTGACGTTAAAATTGTTTAGGTTGTTAGGTTCTTTCTGTTGATTGTTGATTTCTATTTAGATTGTTGGTTTTTCTACCTTTTTTGTTGATTCGATTGTTTACTCTATCCATGTTCACTGGTCAGATTGTTTTTGTTTACCCTTTGTGCTTATTAGACAAATTTCTCCGCTACCAATCAGACTGATTCCTCCCCTTGCTAATCAAATTGATTTCTCTTCCTTTTGCTGATCAGATTGTTTAGGTTATGTTTGGATGGAAAAATAAGTTTTTTGATGGCATGTTATTTAGTTTTTATTGTTGGATGACAGATTGTTTAGATTTTGTTTGGATGACAGATCGTTCTCGTAAGGCAGACTTCGTTTTGAAGGTAGATTATTTTTGGAAGGCAGACTTCCTTTGGATGGAAAATTGTTCTTGACGGAAGACCTCAACTTGTTTCGAATTGCCTTGGAGGACAGATCTCGTCTTCTGGATGACAATATTGGCATTACTTAGTTTTCATTTTCTAGTTGGTTATTAGTTAGTTTTCGTTTTCTAGTTGACAAAATCTCGATGATTACATCATCTGAGTTTGAGAATGAGTGTTAAAGATATATTATAGAATTCATATTGCCCCTAATAAAAATCGTGGCTTTATTATACAACTCAAATCTAACCACCCATAAGATACTGTGAACAATATTCATCAGAACTTCTCAAAGTTACATCTCAGAACGCAAAAAAGCCATAACAGAGAACTAAAAGAAATAAGACCTTTTTACATCTTTTAGAAGGGAAGGACTGTTGGCACGAGTCTTATCTAAAAGTTAAGATTGTGAATATTGTGTAAATATTAGGAAATATTCTGTTGTAATTTTTTCCCTAATAGTTGTTTTGGTTAGTTGTTTTGTAATAGGTCTTCATTTATTAAAAAGTCTTTGGTGTATCATGTACATATACTCCATCTTGGGGAACATAATAAAAGACAGAAAGTTCTCAAACTCTTTGTTCCTTTTTGACTTGCAGTCATGGCATTAGATCCATTTGGACTCTMTGATGTGTTTTTAAATTTCTGCTATAAGAAAAGAAAAAAATAAGGTTCGATCTTGTTAATGTGTTATGTGTTGGTTCTTTTGTTCTTTGCCTCTTGTCTGGTTCTTTGCTGTTCGATTAGTGCTTTTGTCGCTTGAGTTCTTGTCTCAATCATTGTTGCTGGTCCTTTTGTTCGTTGTTTATTGCTGGTCTCTTTGGTAGTGCACTAGTTCATCTGAAGTTGTGGTGATGCAAAGAAACAAATCTGGTATTAAATAGGGAAAAATGACATTTTATGATTAGGAAGACATTTTTCTTGGTCACAAAGTTTCTACCAAGGGTTTTGAGATACAAGGAGCTAAGATAGAAGTTATTGAAAAGTTGCCACCACTTACTTCAGTGAAGGGAATCAGAAGTTTCTTTGGTCATGTCAGCTTTCATAAAAGGTTATTAAAGACTTTTTAAAAATCTCCAAGCCGCAACAAAGCCTTTTAAACATTGAGAAAAACACTCATCACTACCCGATCATTGCTACTTCAGATTGGACACTGCCTTCGAATTAATGTGTGATGTCAGTGATTTTGTAGTCGGAACAGTTTTTTAGGCAACATAAGGGCAAGGCTTTTCTCTCCATTTTTTGTGCTAGCAAGACTCCCAATGAAGCTCAAGTTAATCACACAACCATTGAAAAAGAATTGCTGGCAGTGGTATTCGTGTTTGACAAATTTTGAGCTTACTTAATAGGAGATAAGGTTACAATCTTTACAGATCACTCAGTCATCAAGTACCTTATTTTGAAAGAAGGATGCTAAACCACAATTAGTCAAATGGATATTGTTGTTGTAAGAGTTTGATTTGGAAATTAAAGACAGGAAATGAGGAGAAAACTAAGTAGTTGACCATCTCTCAAGTCTAAAAACTGAAGGTGAATTGGATTCCAATGCCCATTGCTGAGACATTGCTTGCTGAATATCTATTGCTGTTAGCTCAAAGACCATGGTATGTTGACTAAGCAAATTATTTGGCAAGCGGAGCACATCCTCCAACTATGAATAGACAGAAACTCAAAAATTCTTGCACGGTGTAAGACATTATTGCTTGTACGAACCATTCCTCAACAAGAAATGCAATGATCAAGTCTTGAGGAGATCTATTGCTGAAGAAGAGGTACCCAGCATTTTACAGCAATGTCATTCAACAACACATGGAGGGCATTTCGGAGGATCCAAAACTATAGCAAAGGTTCTACAATTGCTAAAGAGTTGGTAACATCTCTCGAAAATATGAAATGCCTTTACATAATATTTTGGTGATTGAGCTGTTTGATTTGTGGGCAACAATTTATGGAGCCTTTTACTCCATCTTTTGGAAATTCTTATATTCTTGTGGCTATAGACTATGTTTCCAAATGGGTGGAAGCTTTAYCATTACCTACTAATGATGCCAAGGTATTAACAAAGTTTTTCAACAACAGCTTTTTTACTAGATTTGAGACAGCTAGAACATTATTAGTGATGAAGGCACTCACCATTGTAATAAAGTTTTTGAAAATTTGTTGACTAAGTATGGGGTCAAGCATCATTTGCTACAGCATATCAGCCCCAGTCTTGTAGTCAAGTTGAGATCTCCAACAAAGAAATTAAGCGGATCCTAGAAAACTTTGTTCACTCAAATAGGAAGGATTGGTCTAGCATATTAGATGATGCTCTGTGGGTGTACAACACTGCCTTTAAAACTCCTCTAAGCCTATCTTCTCACAAATTGGTTTATAGAAAAGCTTATCGATTATCTTTAAAATTAGAACATCGTGCATTCTGGGCAACAAAGTTATTGGATACCAACTTTGATGCTGCTGTGAAGAAACGTTTGTTGTAGTTAAACGCGTTAGAGGAAATAAGATTGTATTCATATGATAATGCTAGAACTTTATAAGGATAGAACTAAGAAATGGCATGACAACTGAATTCAACCAAAGGAATTTCAGGTAGGGCAACTTGTGCTGTTATTCAATACTAGACTCCATTTATTTTTTTGGAAAATTAAGTCAAGATGGCATGTCTATTTAGAATTACTAAGATTTATCCCCATGGTTCAGTTGATCTATTTAGTGAGATATCTAGCAATGAATTTACTATAAATTGGCAAAGATTGAAACCGTATTAGGTTGAGGACCTCCCAAATCAAGGAGTTCCATTCCATTGGAATAACATTGATGGGTGAAAGTTAGAAAGAGACTATAGAAAAAGCGCTACTAGGAGGCAGCCCATTGTTTTCTTCAGTTTATATTTTGACTGTCCCTTTTTATGTTATCTTCTTTTATCTTTGCATACTTCTATAATTCTTAATTCGTATTTTTGATCCTTCGTCGTATATGTCCATGTTGAGTACTAACAATATACGGTTGCATTTGAGATTTTAGAATTGCAAGACTTATGTATCCATTGTTTTCTACACAACTGATATGCCGGCATTCGGAAGCAATTCAAACATTGTGATGTCTTGGAATTATCCCACATGATAATACTAACATCGCAGTAATCTAGTTTTGACCTGAGTTACGGGACCGTTCAGCTGACTAAGTATCCGAAGTGGTGCTAAACCTTTTTAGTGGTAATAAAACTGACTTTGAGCTTGCCTCAGCTTTCTCTCTTCCCCATACTCAATCAATTTGTCCTCATCTGTTACATGCAATCCTTTATGTCTCTCATCCTTCTCGAAACATCACCCCTCTTTTGAGCAAACATCACTCGTCTTTATAAAGACTTCGTCTCCCACTATTGAAACCTCACCGTATCTCTTAAAAAAACCGTCTCCATGCTTTGCATCTGCAACATTCCTCCATCTCCAACTCTTTAACTTCCCTTCTTATGATGATGGTCTGAACCAAGTAAGTCAAGCCACAAGTTCTAGTTTATGATCGTTTCACGAATGACAAAGTGAAGAATCATCATGATGATATCTTTGCTACTAAAGAACTCTGGCTGAAAAAGGGTTTCGCCATGGTTGATGGTGACACATTAGGTTTACCTCTATATGTCCATACTCACATCTCTGCTTGGGATTGGGCTGTCCTTTGCAGATAGCCAGATGGCTCGATTCCAGAACTGGTCCGAGTGGTTTACGCTAACTTCATGGATGTCAAGGCTTGGCGGGTCAAGGTCTAAGAACGTTCGGTGCCAATAGAAACCAAGGACATTAATGCAATGTACGGGTTGCCAGACATCTATTGCGAGTTTCTTAGGTTCATGGATCTGATGAAAAATGATACATAGGAGATACTGCAAACCCTAAAGGTGAAAGGCACTGATTGGACTTTCTCTCCTCAGGGTTATTGATCCGTCAAAAGGGTGCAGTTAACTCCACCAACCAAAGATTTGCATTATTTTCTCAAGTCAAGGCTTGTGCCCACTACGTATGATACTATAGTCTCTCAGGATGCAATGGCATTACTATTTGCATTCTAACTCAAATCCCTATCAATGTTGGGCGGGTGGTCTACGACCAAATGAAATCCTGCATGAGCAAGATGCAAGCTCAACCTTTTTTTTTTTTTTTCCATATTTAATCACTTTCCTTTGGAGAAGGCTGGCATTACTGACCTTCATAGTGAAGATCGTATTCACAATGCTGGAATGATTACCTCCGCTACCATCCAACGTTTCATTCCTGCACCCAATACAGTAATTGCTTCCCTTAGCACGACCATGAGGACTAGTCGCTATGCTTCTGAAGCTACAGCAGTTGCTGAAGCCATTCATCCTTTTGTGAATTTAAGGAGATGTTTATACAAGCTTGCTGCCTCATAGCAACATTCTTAGGAACATCGGTGCATCTATTTGCTTTACAGAAAAAAGCATGATAAAGCTTTAAAAACCACCTTGAAACAGACTTGCACGGATACCTTGCCCCAACTTCCAAAATTCCCCATAGTCCTGTTCCAACAACCTTGAGTACTCACATTCGATGTCCCTCATCCCACAAATCTTGTTTGCATCTTCACTTTGCAAATGTAGCCATACTCCTCTAACCTTCACCCGACAAACTTTAACAACCACAGAATTTGCATAGAATTCATGGATAAGGGACCACTGGGTCCCTCTAGCTGTTCAAAAAATCTTTCTACCTCCTTGAAACACTATGTTTTTGGACATAAGAGGGAAGTCTCAATATCTTGCTTTTCATTATAGCAAAGGCCTTCTCCATCCACAAGTCCACGGAATCAAATACTTCTTCAAAATTCATTTTGGCTTTGTCATCAACAAATCTTTCAAAAGATTTGGAGGGCTATTTTCTCTTATTGTTTGCAGCTTGCTTAAATTGCCCATCTTTGAATAGAAAGATAAGATCTTTAATGGAGAAACGGGTAATTTGGTCAGGAGAAAGATGGGCTCTGTCGGTCCGCAAGTTACTAGAAAGTGAAGACTTGTGATGGTTTGTTGATGGCCAATCATGGGATGCCGTGGTCGTGGAGAAGATAAGGGGAGTAAGGTAGGATAGGATGGTTTAGTGCAAAGGTTGGGGGGTTTCGTGTGATGTTGGGGTTTGAAAAGTTGTGCCTGACATGGGAATATGAAAAGGTGTCTTCCTTTTCAAATTACTCATCATTGCTTCGATAAAGTAACTCCCATTCTCATCAATAAGTACTAGTTGCACTTTTTCTCTCCTGTTTACTTTAAACCCAGAAATTCGGTGATGATACATGGTTCCTTGAAGGATTGATCAACTTCCCAAATTCCAGAATTTCAAGCCTTCTGCACTTCCTTAAATCTCACAGAAGTCTGTAAAACTTCCTCGGATTCTTTGTGGTCAGTGTCATTCAGTATAAAACATTAAAGATGTGCTCTCAAATTTTTAAGTCTATGCTACCAACCTAAGAATCAGAAATTAAAATGAAGACTACAAGAATGAAGAAAACAAAAATACTTATGCTTAATTGGTGGGTTGCCTCCCACAAGCACTTCGTCTTTTGTCATAGATCGATAACTTCTATATTTCAGCTTGAATTCAAGGGAATTGAGTCCCTTTCTTTTGGAAATTCACTACACTAATAGTGCTTTAATCTTTGCCGATTGACTTTAAACTCACTACTTGACTTTTCATCAAACAAATCAATAGCACATAAGGGTAAACCTTGCTAATCCTAAATGGTCCCAACCATTTAGATTCAAACTTCCTGAGAAATTACCTCAACCTAGAATTAAGAAGGAGCACCAATTGTCCTTCCTTAGATTTTCTAGGTTGGATTCTTTGACATGCCAATCCACACCACTAATTCTTTCAATTGAAGCATTCTATTCTTTCCAGCCACATCAAGAACAACATTCAACTTTTTTATTGTCCAAAATGCCTTATTCTCAAACTCTAAAGGAAGGTGACAAGCCTTGCCAAACAATCATATAAGGAGACATTCCCAAAAGCAATTTATAGGCAGTTTCATATACCCACAAGGCATCATCCAACTTAATGGACCAATTATTCCTATTTGGATTCACTACCTTCTCCAAAATCCTCTTAATCTCTTTATTTGAAATTTCCACTTGTCCACGTGTTTGAGGATGGTAAACAATGGTGATCTTATGCGTTACCCCATATTTGCCCAACAAATTCTCAAAGGCCGAATTGCAAAAATGACTCCCCCAGCATAAATATACTCCTGAAAGATAAGCGGATATAGAAAGTTGGGTTGTTGAGATCTATCGAGCTGTAAATATCTTTGGATTTCTTCCATTTGAAATTCGATTTGAATCCAAGATAAACAATTTTGGGGTTATCAAATGATACATAGTGTGATACAGTCAAAACAAGGTATTCTAGTAAGAATAGCTACCTCGTAAACTGGTAAACTTATCAACAGATTCTCTATTCCTTCTTTTTTCCATTTTTGGATATTTGGATAAGAGTATAGGATAAGAAGATGTTTAGAAATCTTTTATTTTTTAAACCTAATCGCTCTTTTGATTTCGGAAAAACTTTYTTTATCAATATACTGCTTCTTTTACACACACATCTCACTTTCATAATGGAGAATTCAAATAGTTAGGACTCATTGAAAAAATCGATAATCTACCCATGGAGGGGAGAAAGCCTTCCCGCATCGGAACTAATATATTTTTAACATCTAATTAGATCAGGAAATAATTCAAATTCAAAACAGAAGCTCGTTGCTTTGTATTTCCTTATAATTAATTGAAGCCGCGGGGCCCTATCCATTTATTCATTCGACCCAACTTTATTTTGTTSTATTCCAAGACTTCAAACGGGTTTTTGTACCAACCCGGTAAAAATGAAATATTGTCAGAACTCTCRGTCAATACGACATGCTATTTTTTCCATTCATTCCCTTTCAGGATCAGTCGCGYTCTTCCAAACTTTACCGATGGTATGGACGAATCCTTTGCTTCATCCAAATGTTAAAAGATCCTAGTCGCACTTAAAAGCCGAGTACTCTATTGTTGAGTTTGCAACCCGAAAAGAAGAAATCAACTATAAACTATAGATATAGAAGATAATCTATATAATTCATAGAATCTAAAATATATGTATAATAAAAAAAGAAGTCTATAAATACAATCGGAATGAAAAGAAATCAAACAAAGAAATTAGACGAACCAATTAAACGATTGAATTAATAAATCAAAAAAACATACTTTTGGTACATGTTTTCTTAAACCTCCCATAAGAACCATATTCTGACTTTTATAGGGAGAATAGCCAACAATCGTTTCCATTGAATGAATAACGGATCCGGATCCTAAAAATAATAATGCTTTGGAATAGGCATGAGTAATCAAATGAAATAAAGCACTTCGATAAGACCCCATACCTAGAGCTAACATCATATAACCCAATTGAGACATTGTGGAATAGGCTAAACCTCTCTTAATGTATTTTTGAGCAAGAGCTAAAGTAGCTCCTAATKACACTGTTATTATTGCTATCAACGAGATTAAATTCATTATGGAAGGTATAACTATGAAAAAAGGAAGAAGCCGAGCTACAAGAAAAATTCCCGCCGCTACTATAAGAGCGGAAATCGGAGTAGGCCCTTCCATCGCATCAGGCAACCATACATGAAGGGGAAATTGTGCAGATTTAGCAACGGCACCAGCAAATAATAGAACAGCACACAAAGTAACAAATACAAAATTAACCTCGTTACTATAAATTTGGTTATTGAATATTTCYAATAAATCCTGAAATTCAAAGCTACCCGTTATCCAATAAAAACCTAAAGTTCCTAATAATAAACCAAAATTCCCTACACGATTTGTTACAAAAGCTTTGGCAAGCATTTGCTACAAGAGATCGTGTGAACCAAAACCCTATTAATAGATAGGAACACATCCCAACCAATTCCCAAAAAATATAAATTTGTATCAAATTAGAACTAGTAACTAATCCTAACATGGGAGTACTGAAAAAACTCATATAAGCAAAAAATCTCAAATATGCTTGATCATGAGCCATATAATTATCACTATAAATAAGAACCATAATTCCAACGGTAATGATTAATATTGACATAATAGAAGTAAGTGGATCTATCAAATAGCCGAATTCTAAAGAAAAATTGTTATTAATGATCCAAGACCATACATATTGATAGGTGAAATTGCTATTTATTTGCTGAATAGACAGATTCATTGAAAAAATCATGACTATACTTAACAATATAACACTTTGAAAAGACCACATACGACGAATATTTTGTGTTGCCATCGGAAAAAGAAGAAGCCCCACCCCTATTAATATAGGAACGGGAAGTGGAATGAAAGGTATGAGCCACCCGTATTGATATGTCTGTTGCATAAAAGGCTTTTTAAATTCTTAATTTACTAATTTATTGTTTCCGATTGATCGGATCTTACCTCTTTGAAAAGAGTCAATAAAAGTCAAGATATGAACTAAGTTATACTAATTTAAATAGAATTTTACAAGCTTTTCTTCTTACTTTACTTATTCTTAAATTATATTTTTTATTTGTTTTTTATTTGTTTTTAAAAATAAAAATGCTTCAAATATTCAATTCAAATCAAGAAGTTACATTTGGTCAAATGATATAAAACAGAGTAATTCCTAATTTTTTTTGAATTTGAAAATTCAACCTACCCCTTTACCCGAGCTTGTTCAGTTACTAAACAAAGAACTGAAAATGGAAGGTTGGATTTTTTTATTATTATTAATTAGTAACGTTAATCTCAACTAATTCGATTTAATTTATATGGCAAAGCGGATTCTATAGATATAGACTTTAATGAGAAATAATATCAAATAAAGATACTAATCAATTATTTAGTGTACTAGAAATATTATTTTACTGATGCAATTTTCATATATCTTTACCCTTTTAGCTTTCGTTTTTTTTTAATTAATGAATAGTAAGGGAGGTTTTGTTTTGAACAATAGATGTCTTTCACATCCAACTAGAACAATAAGCAATCCTTTTTATCTTG
This sequence comes from Rhazya stricta, assembly GCA_001752375.1. Classification (NCBI taxonomy): domain Eukaryota; kingdom Viridiplantae; phylum Streptophyta; class Magnoliopsida; order Gentianales; family Apocynaceae; genus Rhazya; species Rhazya stricta. The sequence continues at coordinate 4,853,341 of MEJB01000015.1, forward strand.
AATAGCCGTTCCAAAAAAAAAGTATTTCTACATCAAAAAAGCATATTCGGAAAAATATTTGGAAAAGAAAGGGGTATTGGACAGCGCTAAAAGCTTTTTTGTTAGGAAAATCTCTTTGTACAGGGAATTCAAAAAGCTTTTTTGTTAGGGAAATCTCTTTGTACAGGGAATTCAAAAAGTTTTTTTGTGCAGCAAAAAGTTTTTTTCTGTCGGTGAAAAATTTGTCCAATTCGTAGATTGAATTAGACTAAAGGATTCATGAATTATTTGATTGCTCATTCTAGAATCTTTTTCGTTTTTAATTTCATTCGATTCAGATACTTTTCTTAAGTTAAATAAGAGAATTGGGTTTAATTTGTAAAGTCCTTTTATTATTTTTTTATAAATAAAAAAATTTTGATAACCCATTTTTTTGTTTCTTTTGAAACGAATTTCGTTTTTCTTTTTAAAACTCTTAGAACTAATAAATGGACCCTTTTTAATTTTCCAATTTTTGTTTCCAGGTCCTTAAAAATGAGCTCAAAAAAGGAATATCGTTTTCTGGGAGAACCAAAGGGAAGTTTAGTTTCCATTCCCCAAACTGTTAAAAAACAAAAATCATCTTTTTGTTTTTTCTTTTTCATTAGATTTCTATCAAAGAATTGTAGTTTAGATTTGTGCCAAGGTTTCAGACATAAAGGAAATAGGATTTTTATCTGAATACCGTCTGTTAACCAATTTTTAGGAAATTCTGTTTTTGATAATTGGATACCATTATAAGTATATTTAACATGCATTTCTCGATTWTATTCCTGTATATCCTCAAACCATTCAGGAAGTTGCAATAATAGCATACGTCCAATATTTTTGGCCATTATCAATTACGGCAATATAATATATTTTCTAAGAATGGATTGAGTTATTAACATGGAGCCCCTTATTACTTGCGCAAATGGAATGGTATCCCATGCTTCTGATATCTCTAGCCGTGTTTGTTCCTTTCTTATGTTCTCTTCTTTTTTGTCCTTTTCTTTTTTGTCTTCCTTTTTTGTTTTTTCATCTATATACTCTGCAATTTTGGATTCTACTCCCTTACCTATCCAATTTAACAAAATCACTTTAATGATTTCGGATATATCAAACGAAAAGCGGGAGGATCCTTTGATCCTGTCCAAAAAAGGGGAGAATGCACGTTTGCTTGAAACAGTTCCCAAATTACAATTTTACGCCTTTGAGCGTGCATAGAATCTTTAATTATTCCTCACCGAAAGTCCGAATCTTATGAATAGTGTAGCAAAGCAACTTCGTTTCTTGGATCCGTAGGATTAGTATCCTTATTYTTGGTATTAGAGTCAGTATTCTCCTTGTTACTAGTAAAAATCACTACATGTTTGGCTTTTCTTGAGCGAATTTGATGGTCGACTATCACGTTTTCTTGATATTCTCCCGATAGATGTTCTAAATCGCTGATTAATTTGTATGACCATCGGGGGACTCTTTTACTGATTTCTTTTATTCCAATAGATTCCTTTGGAATCTTTTGACCATTAGTATGGGTTTGAATGGCATTGAATAAAAATTTGCAAAATCTTTCTTTATCAAATGTATCCATTTTCTCTTCAAATTCTTGGTAATCAGGATCCGAAAAAAGGATAGCGTAAATCTGATTTATACCAAAGGTTTCTCTTAAATTTTCTATCGACGTTTTAAACCCTTTTTTCATTGTTACTCGATCGGTCCCATTTAAGAAAGAATCATATGTTTTAGGAAAATATTCATTTTTAGTATCATCAGTACACAATTGAGTTCTTGTTTCCAGTATATCTATAAAAAGGGATCCCTTGTCTAGAGCTTCAATTCTATTTCGAAATTCCTTGTTTATATTATTCTCTTTTATGTTCTTGAGATAAATCCAATGGTTATCAAATTTATTAGAGGAGGTTTTCTCTAATGTACACCAACATATCTTTCTTTTTACCATTTCTCCAGAAATTGTCAAACTGGGTGGGTAGGTAAAAGAAATTCTTTGTTTTCCATCACCTTGGCATGTGTTAAAGAAATATTGTGACATTTCATTTRGTACAGCTCTTTCAAATTGATTATTTTTTATGTAGTGAAGTGGGCGATTCCAGCGGTTATAATCAAAAAGAAGAGTCACAAGAGATTTTTCAAGTAAGAAGAGTTTTCCCTTTTTCTTTTTATTATTTTTATTCAAATTTTCTTGATTCGCATTCCGATTCAGATAAGAATCCTCATAAATAGGGCTTTCGTTATAGCCTTTCTCTATAAAGTGAAAGTCGAATTCATCCTTTGTTTTTTCCTTTCCATTCACTCGGATTTCTTCCGTTTCATGATTTTGTCRGGATCCTCCTTTTCTTCCGAAAAAAGGGAAAAAGAAGGATCTTCTTCAATCCCTTCATTTCAGAAGTTGTTTCTATTTCTACATCTCTTTCTTCCTCACTTTCCACCCTTTCTTTCATTTTTGAGGTTTCTTTCAGTTTCTTAGTAAGAATGGGTGATGGTATTCTACCTAAATAGTAAACACAGGTAATAAATAAGGGAATACTAAAGATCCGAGCCATAGAATTTCTCAATTTTGACACAAGGTACTTATTAGATCGAATGTACTTATTCGATCTAATAGAATGATTTTGTCGTATCCAGGCTAATACCAATCCAAGCCATTTCATGAATAAAATGTGACCAATTAACCAACCAACAAAACTACTTGTTACAAATAACATCTTGTTGTTGCATCGAAACATATAAATGTTGACTAATCTGGCTAACATTGAACTTGGTAAATGAAATAGTTGAATAATTGAAAAATGAGATTATTCAGGAATACACATTGAATGCTGAGATTACGCATTAAGTTCGGGTAGTAGATCCATAATCAAAAAAGTGTTTGTGATTGTTCCAGAAGAAATGAAACAAAAGATATGGTAGAGCTAGGACAGTTATTGTATGAGGTCTACCCAATGCTAGATGCAGAGGCYCATAATAGATCGATATGAACATCATGAGCTGTCCCATAATAAAACTAGTTGTTGCTGAGACCTTCGTCTCGGTTCCTTCTTCCATAACCTGAGCTCGGAGAAGGAAGAGATAAGAGGGCCCTATGGAGAATGTGGTCAGAAATCCATAATAGAGTCCGACCACAATGACCGAATTGATTATCTTCATGCATAAGGATACTACATTACCTAGTAGAAAAGATTGAAAAATCATCACAAACCTCTCTTATTTCTTTTCTATTGCAATTTRTGGATTATTATATGATGATTTTTGAACTTTCCATATATAGAAAAGAAATAGAAAGAGATAGACTAGAAACGACATRTGTTATGTCAATGACACCAAAGGGATATTAAATGAATGGAATTGGGATATGGATGGAATACAATGAAATAGAGCCACTTTGAGGTTCCCTCTGAAATGAGGCATGGAGGGGAGCCACTATGAAGAAGTTCCGGGGGTTACGAAGGAAGCTTCTAGCTCATATTGGTCATGGGTTGAGAATAGGAATTGAACTCTATAATATCTAATCTCCCGTTGTGCCTCAGTAGCTCAGTGGTAGAGCGGTCGGCTGTTAACTGATTGGTCGTAGGTTCAAATCCTACTTGGGGAGATCTAATTCATTATGAATTAAAGAATTAAGAATAAAGGGGCTCGCTTTGACCGTTAAGAATAGTAACCKATTCCCTGTCTTTGCATTCTATCCCATCGTATCACATTCTGCGAGATTTGAAAATCACCGTCAATACCTTGGTGTAGGTCCAGGATAATCTTTTGTTCCATAGCCATAGCCGTAGGGCTATTTACAACTAGCCAATTAAGAATTACTAGTACTAGCACTGCATCAAAGATGCAGTCATCGATTCTCCCGAGAGGTGACAATTGCCACAAGATATTAATGACGAGGAAGGCTTTTTTGTTATGTTACTAATACTTGCACTTTCTCAGCTATTCTGCCCAAGCCTGGCTGAGGAAGATTTACGYAGCGTAAAAGAAAAAAATATGCTGACGGGGCCGGGGCATACTATGTGTAATGATTCCACCATCCGCAGTACCATAATAAATAGATAAAAAAAAGAAAAGCCATTCCATTTTGACAAAAGACCCACCCCCAAGTTCCATAGCCTTTGGTCCGGTATCGCCATCATTCTACCCCCAGAGGGGAAGGTACTTCCCCTTTGGGCGGCTCTTTGCGAGGAGGGATTCCCAGGAGTAATCCTTTGAGCTACAGGCCCCACCTCGTCTCTAGCGGATCTATTCCCGGGAGTACTCTCAAAAAAAGGACTCTTTCCTCTCCCTAGCCATTTCCATTTCGAGTTAAGAAGATGTGAAGGCGCGTTTATCTCTATAAAAGGTGCATTTCGAGGTATGAAGTGGGAGAGAAGGGATGCCATAATTAGGGTTTTGAATAAGACAACCTTTTAATTTTTCATTTTTTCGTTTTCATATTGAAAAAGTAATAAGAATGGGAGGTGTTAAGCCCTTTATCATCCTGGCGTCAAGCTATTTTTTCGTAGGACCTCTCTTACAGTATCGTCACCACAGTAGAGTTTAACCACCAAGTTCGGGATGGATTGGTGTGGTTCCTCTATGCCTAGGACACCATAATATCGAACTATGAACGAAGAAAGGCATGAGAGAAAAGCATGTTGGCTAGTGATTATGAGGCCCCAATTCTTGACTGGAGGGGACATCAAAAGCTCTGCCCTTCCATCCGAGGGAGGGTAGAGCTTTTGGTTTTTTCATGTTGTTAAAGAGTTGAAACAATGTTTTTTCGTGTTGGACTCTCATATCGATCCGAATGAATCGTCCTTAATACAGAGGTCAACTTTTGCCTTCTAGGCAAGAGGATAGCAAGTTAAAATTCTATCTCGGTAGGACGTGTATTTCTATTACTATGAAATTCATAAATGAAGTAGTTTGGGGTTACCATTATCCTTTTTGTAGTGACGAATCTTGTATGTGTTCCTAAGAAAAGGAATTTGTCCATTTTTCGGGGTCTCAAAGGAGCGTGGAAACACATAAGAACTCTTGAATA
>MEJB01000015.1:4863375-4865665 GCA_001752375.1 Rhazya stricta
ATAAAAAGGTGGACAGCTTTCAAGATCCCACCATCATTCCAAGTGCAGTTTGTCATCGAATTTTGCTAACGCAGGCAGGTTTCGCAGAGAATCATTGATTAGGCTATCACACCGGACCAAAAACAATTCCTTTCAGAGAAATCCCAGCTCGTGGCTAAACTAGTAGCAGCTAAATCACCAGAGGAGATGCAGCAACTCCTGTTGCAATATGTACCATCCTTTTCTAAATCTCACGCGGTGTCCTCCGAAGACTCAGCGACATCACCAGTATTGGATGAAGCCGATCTACTCCAGTAGAAGACTTTTCCAAAAAATTCCATGCAAAAATACTGTAGAAATACTATTACACTCTACACCAGAAATTATTGTAGATAATGTTCAAATTCCACTGTACACTGTAGCACTGTAGACACTGCACTATACACTATAGCGCTCTCATTTTATAACTGTAGCGCTCACTAAAAATCAATGTAGAAATCCCCTCCTGATTCCTATATAGTAAGGTCTCTCCCACATAGTTCGGGAAGGCAAAATAGATGAACAAAATCCTAGAGAGAACTTTTCTCCCCCTCTCCTCTTTTCTATAGATCTTCTCTTCTCTGAAGATCAGAGATACATAAATTGTATTACTAGATTTTATAAGTAAGTAATTCCTTACTTATATTTTCTGTTATTTATATATATATATATATATACTCCAAACTTCATTTCCTTTCTCTATCTTACATGCATATGGAAGGCTCTGCCTCGTACTTCATGGATCATTAAAATTCCTTGATAATTTATTTATTTGTTATTTATAAATTTATGATTGGCTGGTTCTACTGCCTCCAAATTCCAGAGTAAGGTATATCAGCCTCACGTTTCTACTGGAACCTCTGTTGCAGGTTTACCCGCTGTCCCTCTTGTCGGATCATTGATCCCTCAAGTTCAAGGATGTAATCCTAAGTACCGACTCCGGGGACTTAGTTGTTTAAATTCGTTTATGTGTGTAAATTCCATATTATTTGTTTAATTGTTTGATTATTAGAAATTTTGTGAATACTCCAATGATTCTTTCTCTATCTTCCTTATATAATTCTTTTGTGAATCTATCACCATCTTCCTATCCTTGATGTTCGTCATTCCAATGACCAGAAGTGAATCTGACAATGGATTCTTTCTTATTTAGCAATTGTTTAAGAATGCCGCCATAACCAATGTCAGAGGCATCCGTTTCAACAATTTTATATAAACATGGATTAGTAATATGCAAACAAGGAATTTCAAAAACTAGGGATTTAATTTCCAAACCACTAAGATTCAATCAAAGATATCCAAAAATGGTATTGGGAAATAGGTTTTGCTYCCATAATATTTGGAGCAGTAGGGGAATTATATATATATATATATATATGTTTCATACATTTAGTCACTCCTTCACTACCTAGATACAGTTGATCAGATCACTAAGCCAGGTGTTTGTGCATGGCTTGATGATTATGTTTMCCACACGTGTCACTGCCCTATCATACCCACAACTGGCCTAGTATATGTTTTAATTATAAACCCTTTAACTAATTTTTTTGAACTCAATTTGTCAAATATCGTGATATTTTATGAGTTATTTATCAAGAATGCAACAAAATCAATAGATCTAATCATAGTCTTTAGAGGATGGAGAGGAAAAAGTCTTAGAAAGATKAAATATATAAAAGTATGGTGACAACATTAATGGTATTCTTCAAATATGGGTGTTGCTTTTTATATTTTCATCTTTAACAATTTAGCTAAGATCCATTATTCAAAGCAATCCAACTAGAGAGAAGCTAAGAATTATTTCTTTCCAAAATATCTCGAATCATATATAGCACGTTACGTTGTAGATAAATTGGACAATCTTTGTAATTAATTCTTGCATCTCCAATGCCTTATATATCGAGCAATTAACCTTTGAAACTCAAAACACAAAAAAATCATTCTACCAACTCATTGCACTTTAATTGAATTTTCATTTTATTCTTGGTTTAGCAATGACTAGAAAAAAGTTGAAGCTTGCCTTTATCGAAAATCATGCGACATGAAAAACTACGTATAGGGAAAGGAAAAAGGTCTTCTGAAGAAGGTGAGCGAACTTTCTACTCTTTGTGGTATCCATGCTTGTGCTATTATATATAGTCCGTATGATTCTGAACCCGGTTTGTGGCCAAGCAAATTGGGAGTTGAAGATGTGATTTCAAAATTCCAAAGGCTACCGGAATTGATCAGACCAGGAAGATGTTGGACCAGGCAACATTTATGAGGCAAAGGA
>MEJB01000015.1:4866465-5066737 GCA_001752375.1 Rhazya stricta
AAAAAAAAAAAAAAAAAGCCACTTATAGGAAAAGGCTGTTAGGGCGTAATGGCTGTTACTACATAACTTGTTGAACCTCGCAGTGGTTATTAATTGGATTTGAAAAAAATTTAATTTCTTAGGTAAAATTATCAATGAATTAAATTTTTAATTTTCTTTTTGCAATTTTTCACGCAAAATGAGACGTTACCCAACAAACAACTTTAAAAAATTGTGATTTTTTAATGATTTTTAACTCAAAAAATTAATTATTTTAGGTTGGATCGTTAACCATTGCGATGTCTAATAACATATGCTGTCAAAATAAAAAAAGAAATTGACAAACTCTATTGGTATTTTAGAACTACGGCAGAGAGAAATTTTTAGAGAGATAAAGTCTATTAAAATACGGTAAGAACTTTATTGAAAAACGTCTTTGAAAAAATGTTCTGCAAAGCAATTAGTGATGTTGCATTTAGCATTTCTCTAAAATTATCATTAAAAATTAATATTTCTTTTTTCTTTTCATTTTATATGGAAAACGAGGCCAGGTAGGTTGTGCTTGAGCCATTGCACATTTGGCAAATGCAATGGCTCTGTCCGTCCATTACATTGTATGTGTCACATTTTACATATGCACCATCAAACCAATAAAAATTATAAATGTAATTAATACAAGTCAAAATAAATAATGAATAAGTAAAAGTTTAAAATAAAAAAGAAAAACAATTTTCTACAATTTTATATTTCAATAATTAAATTAACAACAAAAATAACTAAAATAAGTACTAAAAAAAAACGAAGAAAGGATTAGCCTATATATTGTGTGATACATTTCAAGTTTTTGTTAGAGCCACTGCTTTGTTACCTAAATACAGTGGACTAGACCACTCAGCCATGTGTTTGCGCATGGCTCTGATGATTACATTGGCCACGCGTGTCACCACCCTATCACACCCACATGTGACCTAGTTTTTTTAGGTAAAAAATCAAACGAAAATGAAAATTTAACATATATATATATAACTATTAAACCTTTAATTAATTTTTGAACACAAATTGATTAATCTTGTTGTAATTAAAGATAGAGATTAATAAAATTGATACAAGAAATATTTTTAAATTTCTAAGAATCAAAGTTTGTAAAGCAAACAATCAAATCACACAATAAATAATACGGGATTTAAACAGATAAGTCAAGCGGTTAAACCGGCCATTCAAGAATTTAAATAAACAAATAGTTATTTACTATATGCATGAGAGGCAGGAGGCTGTACCTTCCATATGCATGTATGAAAACAATTTATAAAATGAAATTTATATATTATAAATTAGAAAATATAAGTAAGACAACTTACTTTACTTTGTGAAAGGAATTTCTAGAAGTTATAGGGATATCTGATGTAGAATACCTAGGAAGGTCTGCTAAAGAAGCAGCTTTCCTTAGGTGATCTATGACCAACAGGATCTGAGAAATCCTTCCTAGATCTATGGTTTGGGTTTCAGAACGGATGATTCGAAAATCTTTTTACTTAATATTTTTCCTATGCAAACTCAGTTTTACAGAACCATCTGAAAATTGATTGAATATTTCTAATCTCCAGTGTTTGGAGGGATTGAACTAAATTTGTGAGGAGTTGCTCTTCTAGGATCCGTTCATCTATAATAAGATATAATATATATGATATACCTTGATATATAATATATATGATAAATATATATATATAGATATATTATATATATATATGACTATTAACCCTTTAATTAATTTTTGAACATAAATTATCAAACATTGTGATATTTTATGATTATTTAGTAAAAATGCAACAAAATCAATAGATCTATTCGTAATCTGTAGAGGATGTAGAGGCAAAAGTCCTAGAAAAAGATCAAATATATAAAAGTATGGTAATCGTATTAATGGTATTCGTGTAATTTTCATCAATTATTCAAAGTAATCCAACTAGAGAGAAGCTTAAAATGATTTCTTTCCAAAATCTCTTGAATTGTATATAGAATCGTACGCCATAAATAAGTATGACAATCCTTGTCATTAATGCTTGCATCTCCAAAGCCTTATATATAGAGCCTTTAACCTTTGATACTCAAAACCACAAAAATCATTCAACCAACTCATTCCATTTAAATTGAATTATCACTTTATCCTTGGTTTCACTACAAGAAATAAGGTGAAGGTTGCCTTCATTGAAAATCATGTGATAAGAAAAACTATGCATGGGAAAAGGAAGAAAGGGCTTCTAAATCCGGTGAGTGAACTTTCTGCTCTTTGTGGTATTCATGCTTTGCCATTATATAGCCCATATGATTTTGAACCCAATTTATGGCGAGGAAATTGGGAGTTGAGCATGTGATTTTAGAATTTTAGAGGCTCTCAAAATTTAATCAGACCAAGAAGATGTTGGACTGGGCAACCTTTATTAGGCAAAGGATAAGCAATGTTAACGAACCACTTAAGAAGCAACAAATCAGAGATCATGAAAAGTAGATCATTGAATTGATGTATGAGAGCCTGTCAAATGGCAAAAAAGCGTTGCAGAACCTGGAAATGACAAAATTGAATTATCTTGGGCTAAATGTTGAGTAAGAGCTGATAGGAATCAAGAGAAGCATAGAAGGCCTCAAGAACACTGTTGCCTTGGCGCAAGTTGCACAACCAGTAGTGACTCGTGAACGACAAAACAGCTTAGTGCCTTTAAACATTGATCAAGGATATATTCTTTCGGTGGACGCCATGGCTTTCTGAGCTTCTTATGGAAACCCATATATACTCTTCTTTTGGCTTTCTCTYATTGGAAATTAGAGCTTGCATCCACAATTACAATTCTATGATCTTTTAAATTTCTCTTGTTTCAACTTCAGATATTTTGTTTATAAAATTTATAAATTTCCTTTTATTAATAAAAAATCAGAATTCTTTCTCTTTATTTATGATATATAATATTGCATGCTATTTTTAATACATCAGAAGTTGTGGCAAACAATATTTGTTGATATGCAAAACTAAAATCCATTTAAAATCTTCACTTCCACCTGATGGCTCATATGCATAGATAATTTCTTTATAAACTTTGATTCTTTAATATGTGCGATTTCAATTTGACCGGTGGTTTTATACCAATTTAATAATTAAGGAGATTAACTACAATTTTCATCTATCCATAATTTTAGTTAACGTTCATAGAATACAATTTAACTAAATTGTTTCAATTTAAAAATAGTTCATACCCAAGACTTGAAGTTAAGCATGTTTAAGAGGCTATGCATCCAAAAAAATCACGTATAGGAAAAGGTTGTTACTGCATAAATGGTTGTTATTGCATAACTTGTTAAGCCTCACAATGGTTGTTAATTGGAATTAAAAAACATTAACTTTCTTAGCTAAAAATTATAAAGGAATTGATTTTTTTGAGTTCTTTTTTTTTTTGGCAATTTTTCATGAAAAATGAGGCATTAGGTGATAAACAACTTTGAAAATTTGWGATTTTCTTTAATATTTTTTAACTAAGAAAGTTAATTTTTTAGGTTGAATCATTAACCATTGGAATGTTTACTAAGATATGTTATTAAAATAAACAAATTATCAAATTTGATTGGTATTTTAGAGAGAAGGTAGAGAAAAATGTTTAGAGAGATGAAGTCTATTAAAATATATATGGACCTGATTGAAAAAATCCTTGAAAATGTATTATACAAAGCAATAAGTCGTGTTACATTTAATAATTCTTTTAAATAATCTCTAAAAATGAATATTTCTTTTTTCTTTCCATTTTACGCGGAAAATGAGGCAATGCGGGCTTGTGCTCCAGCATTGCACATTTTGTCCATTGTCAATGCAATGGCTCTGGCCATTTGTTGCACATGTCGCATGTTATATATGCACTATCAAATCAATGAAAATTATAATTGAAACTAATACAAGTCGGAATTAATGACGAATAAGGAAAAATTAAAAAAAGGAAAAACAATTGTCGATATATATATATAAATGCCAGATGGCATGTGTATTATAAGGAAGGACAAATGTCTCCCGATACTATTGCCACTGTTGTCATTTGTTGCATGGATTAATCTCTTTTTGACTTTTACTTTGTCTTCACCTTCGTCCCTATATATATGGGAGTTGGGAAATCCTTTCTAAATCTATGGTCTGGAATTTAAAATGGTGATCTGAAAATTTTTAGTTTGAATTTTTCTATGAAAATTAAGTTTCACAGAAACCATCTGAGAATTGATTGATGTTCCTAATTTCAATGTTTGGAGGAGATTGAACGAAATTTATATATATATATATATTGTAAGACCCAAAACTTAGTATCTTGATAAATAACCTAAGGTCCAAAATAATAACTTGATCAACCCCTGTAGAAGACTAATATAGGAAACTAGAACACTTATAATTATGAATTCTAGAAGCACATGGTATGCATTTAATCTATTTTCTATATGTACAAGGTAGAAAGGATTCAAAACCTTAATAAATAGTAAAAATTCCAAGTTTTAATCGAACCACCTTCGTGAAAGTCAATTCCTAGAGTTAATTATGTTCTTTCCTTAGTTCTAATTATAAAGCTCATCTAGATAATGTCCTTAGTTAGATTCACCATTAACTCGAAATACCGAARTTAAATTGAACCATGTTATATTTGCTATAATTGTCTTATTTGTATTCCTAAACACAATTATCCTACTTCATGACCGAAGGATGCATTCATCTTAATGSACCATTTTTCCTTTTGCCCAATGAAGTTAGATTATTGTTCTTTCATTTCAGAATACTACATTAATTTGATTGCATATTAGATCATTTTAATTCCCATCTAAATTCATTCGGTCAAGACCCATCGTTAGACCCAATTTAAACCCATCCAACTGGCCAAATATGTCCGAAGACATGAAGGGAAACCATTTCAATTTCCGGTGTTTCCTTAACCAACCGAAACTATAGCTAGCAGATCAACCCAGTTCAGCTTGTACATTCTGGTTTCCTCCCAATCGAGTACCTTCTTCCCTCTTCTCTTTCTCTCTCTCTCTGTYCAAATCCATCTGGCCGAAGCCGTGTGCCACGTCAATTCAAAATCAAAAGTTGAAACTCTCCTTCAACTGCCAGCACACCATCACACACCCTCCACTTGTATCACCTTACCCTCCATTTATTTGCAAACCACTACAACTCTCCATGTAACCCTGTTTCCTCCACCTTCCTCTTCCATGTAACTCCTTATCTACAAAACCCTCCACTCCACCGAGCAAGCAATCAGAAAACATCAACAATCCGCTCTCTATCTGTCCAAGGATCATAGGCCTTCACATGCAAAGCAACGTTGTACGTTCTTCCCGTCTCCTTTCTTAAATCATCCTGTCTGCTACCAGAAGTTACTTCTCCATCACTTGCGAAATCACTTTGCAAACCAGAAAGAAACAACGAACTATCTTCCAATTTCCACCTCAGCTGAACAACAACAAAGCTTTGCACTCCTCGAAATTTTACTCTTCACCCGCAAATAATCCTTTATCTTATCCAACTTAGAACACTCCTCTCCTCACTACTCTAAATTACACGAACAAATCCAGAAAAGAGAACTCATTCCAGTAAAAAAACCAAGTAGCTTGTTCGTTTGATTGAGGCTTGCCATTTCTTTTGTATCTGTATTTGCCACTCTTTGTTCGACCAAGTAAGTTCCATAACATACCTTACACTCCATAGGAAATAGCTGCTGGAAGCATGGTGATGAAAGCACCATGAAAGCATGAAATACTGAGCATGATTATAACTAGCTCGAGCCAAACGCATTGACTATTTTATGAGATGATAAGTTTTGAATGCCATGCATATTAAGGCAGCTAATAAATGTTATAAATCTTTAATATAAATTTATAAGAATGTTTATGAAAATTTTTGCATGAAATGATTGAGCATGAATTAGATAGTAAATAGTGATGTTGAATATGCTTTGGGAATTGATTTAATGTTTAGACTTACAGCCGGTATGCATACTACGTTGATGATTTATCTTAACCATGAATGCATGATGGAAAGCCTGGAAATGATTATATGATATTCACGGTAGAACAAAATAGTTTTGCATAAACTAAAATGTTAAACCATGAAGGACAGTGAAGATAGCATGAAATGTAGTGATATGTTTTATAGAACATTCAAATAATCTAGAATTTTAGCATAAAAGTGATATTAATTATGAATATGAAAATTTTAAATAATTTTGTTTTGCAAGAAATATTATGGCTTAATGGCATGTTTTGATTTGAATAAAGTGGAGAAGAATGATAACATGCTTGATTGTTAGGAGTATGAGAAATTTGTTATAGCATGAGTTCTATTGTCATTTTTGCCTCGAAGAACTTCCTGAATTTTGGATTCAATTGGGTCATTATTGTAGTGCTTCCTAGCTTTAAATCAAGCTTAAACTCAGAACCATAGCCTTAGTAAATTGTAAGTTTTGGCCATTACAAAAATACTGGACCATTGAGTGTAAGTTGCACCTAACCTACTATATTGGGGTAATTACGTCTTAACTGGAATTAGAAAATTAACATATGATGCAGAGTTAGAAATATAATTGTCTTCTGAGTAACTTAGGACTAATTTGGTTTGAATTGAAAGTGTGTAGCATAAGTTATAAATGAATCTTTAAAACCCTGTCATTTGCACTTGGCCAGTCTGGACGGTTGGCAGAATACCAATTATTTTCACAATTTTTGGATTGGTCACTAATCTAATTTATGCATAAAAGGTCAGGTTAGAAAGCTAAAGATCACACGAGCATTTTTGGACTAACCTTGTCCAATTTTGTTAAGTAGAACTGAGAATAGGACTGAAACATTAGGGGTATGTCATTCTGTCCAAACCATCATTAACCTTACCTAGTTACCATACATCTTATACTTTCAGATAATTTTAGTAATTAAATGAATTCTTATATATATATAACCTTCGAAATTCTAGAATTTGATTTAGTATAGAATACCTATAAGTAAAACCTTAGATTGGTGCGCTATAGATAATCACGGTACATAAGTAATTCTAGAAATAGTAAGAACCTCAAATTTAAATAATGACTTGGATTTTTTGGAATTAAGCTTTAAACCAAATTCCTCTAATTTTGAAAGAATTGGTCTTAGATTTCTAATAAGATCCAATTTGTAGACCATCTCTTTTGGAAACTCGATTTATAAGCCAAACCTTCAATCTTATCCATTACAATGGATAGCGCAAACACTTCATGGATTTTAAGTATTGGACAACCAACTTTAACTCTGAATTAGATGACCTTAGTTCAAAAGCATTCTTATCTTAGAATGATTTTCCTACAGATCTCGTATCTATCCACAATCTACATTTCAAATATGAAACCCAAACAGACTTAACCTAGTAGGACATCACTCATAATTAGGACTCTCTAAATTTTCCAGTCCTTCTAGAAAATACCAAATCTCCTAGAATTACTTCCTATAGGTACTTCAATCCTTTTGGAAAATAACTTCCATTTAGGAGGTTATTCGAACATAGGATTTGAATCAAATTTCCTATGTCACACTGAAAGCATAGTATAGCAGATTTCTTATATTATTTGGACTCTACTTTAAGTATGGCAAGAAGTACAATTTGGATAAATTACTTATTTGAGGATACTATTTGGCTTAATTTTAGATTTGAAGCAATATTTAAGAAGCGTCTACCCAGGTGAGTTCCCCCTCAAAATCATTTTCTTGCATAAATACGTTTATCGAATATTCTCAAATGGCTTAGAGAAAATATACATATCCAGAAATGATTTCTTGTTTTCAAGAAAAGTTCGTCTTACTTGCATCTATTTTATAAAACAAAGAGCATAAAAAAAACAGAGGACACGTGATTTGATACGAAGCTTAGCAGTTGGTCTTCTAGAATCAAAAAGTGTTTTACTTCAAAAGTTTATACGACTTGATAGTGAAAACGTCTCCTTTGGAGATCACTATTGAATGGATTGATTGAATTGATGGATTAAAAATCACTAATTATGATGTATTTGGAATTGAGTACCAATTGGAAATCACTGAATAACTATTCCAGGGGACAAAGTACCGTGCCTGACTGGTCCCCAGTATGAGTATCTCTTGAATTATTATGGATGCCAGTATTAAAGTGAACCAACCCTTGGCCAAAGACTGGGCAGTTGGTGGCAGACTGAGAATGTATCGGGCAAACACTCACTTCATCAGGCATCTATACCTTTAGTTAAGAAGTTTAATCCAGAGCCGTACCTAAGCTAGCGGGTACCATATATTAATTGTATGAGGTGATAAGGTTGAAAAATATGCACTTAAATACGAGAAAATGGCTAGTATTACTAGATCCCGTGCAACGTTATCTCTACGGTGAATGTGTGAATTGAGTTACTATTACTAAAGATTGATAAATTTTGAAAGTATTATTTTCTTTCACACTTCACATGGTTTACGATTCTAAATCTTTTACAAACTGATCATTTTCCTAAAATATGTCTTTTACTCAAAATTATCTCGGACGATTATTTTATTCATATTTACTTGGAAAAAAATGCGCTCTTGATATCAAAACTCACTCCGCATCCACACGGGACTCACTAAGCTTCATTCATAAGTTTTCTCATATTTTAGTGACAGGTATGTAACCATCCGCTGCTAGAGGAATCTAAAGTCTCAGAAATATGAATTTTTGCACAGACCCATATTTATATTTTTCCCTTGCATAGACTTTAAGACACTTTACTTGAAACTACCACATGATTTGATTAGTCTAGATATCTATATTTGATGATTTACATGCTTGTATCGACTCGTTCAGCTCTAGTGAACCTAGGGGATGATGGGTTCATCACATATATTGCGTGATACATTTCACCCATTTGTTAGAGCCACTGCTTTGTTACCTAGATATAGTGGACTGGACCACTTAGCCACGTGTTTGCGCACCCCTGTCACTGTCCTATCAGACCTATGCATGGCCTAGTATATATTTTACATTATAAACCCTTTAATTGATTTTTTTTAACTCAAGTTGTCAAATATCGGGATATTTTATGAGTTATTCATCAAAAATGCAATAAATCAATAGATCTAATCACAATCTTTAGAGGATGGAGAGGAAAATGTCTTAGAAAGATCAAATATATAAAAGTATGATGACAACATTAATGGTATTCTTTTAAATAATGGTGTTGCTTTTTATAATTTTCATCTTTAATGATTTGACTATGGTCAATTATTCAAAGCAATCCAACTAGAGAGAAGCTGAGAATTATTTGTTTCCAAAATATCTTGAATCATATATAGCACCTTATGTTGTAGATATATAGGACAATATTTGCCATTAATGCTTGCATCTCCAAAGCCTTATATATTGAGCAATTAACCTTCGAAACTCAAAACTACAAAAATCATTCTACCATCTCAGTGCACTTTAACTGAATTTTTACTTTATCCTTGGTTTAGCGATGACTAGAAAAAAGGTGAAGCTTGCCTTTATCGAAAATCATGCCACAAGAAAAACTACATATAGGAAAAGGAAGAAGGGTCTTCTGAAGAAGTGAGTGAACTTTCTACTCTTTGTGGTATTCATGCTTGTGCTATTATATATAGTTCGTATGATTATGAACTCAATTTGTGGCCGCAAATTGGGAATTGAAAACGTGATTTCAAAATTTCAAAGGCTACTAAAATTTGATCAGACCAAGAAGATGTTGGACCAGGCAACATTTATGAGGCAAAGGATAAGCAAAGTTAACAAACTACTTAAGAAGCAACAAGTTGAAAATCATAACAAGGAGATCGGTGAATTGATGTATCAAAGCCTGTGGAATGGCAAAAAAGTGCTGCAGAACTTGACAATGAAAAACTTAAATGATCTTGGGCTAAAGGTTGACCAAAAGCTTATGGAAATCAACAAGAGGATAGAAGGCTTTGAGAACCCTGATGGTTCGCCGCAAGTCGCACAACCAGCAGTGACTCATGAAGAACAAAATAGCCTAGTGGCTTCAATCATTGATTAAGGATCTACTCTTTCAGTGGAAGCCATTGCTTTCTGAGCTTCTTGTTGAAGCCCATATATTTTCTTCTTTTGGCTTTCTCTAATTGAAAATTAGAGATTGCATTCCCAATTTATGACCTTTTAAATTTCTCTTGCTTTAGCTTAAGCTATTTTGTTTGTAAAATTCATACATTTCTTTTGAATAATAAAAAATCACAAATGTTTCCTTTATTTATGATATATAATATTATTAATATAAGTGATTGTATGTGGTAGGCTTTTTTTAATACACTACAAGTTGTTAAAAATAATATTTATTGATTTGTAAAACTAACATTCATTTAAATTCTAGCTTCCACCTTGATGGCTCAAATGCATAGACAGTTCCTTTATGGACTTACAGTCCCTTCATAGACTTTGGTTCTTTAATATCTGTGATTTCAATTAGATCCGAGGTTTTGTATCAATATGGTCTACATTTTAATTTTAGTTAACATTCGTAGAAACAATTGAACTAAATTATTTCAATTGAAAGCTAGTCAGTACACAGGACTTGAAATTAAGCATATGTCACTGACTTGATGTGTTTAAGAGGCTATGCATCCCAAAAAAAGAAAAACCACGTACAGGAAAAGGTTGTTGCATAATGGCTGTTACTCCATAACTTGTTAAACCTCACAATGGTTGTTAATTGGCTTTAAAACAAATTACTTTCTTAGTTAAAATTATCAAATAATTGAATTTTTTGAGTTTTTGCTTTTTGTAATTTTCCACATTAAATGAGATGTCAACTGGCATACAACTTAGAAATATACTTATTTTTTTAATGATTTTGAACTCAGAAAGTTGATTTTTTTAAGCTGAATTGTTAACCATTACGATGTTTAATAAGATATATCATCAAAATAAAAAAGTAATTTGACAAATTWGATTGGTACTTTATAAAGAAGCCAGAGAAAAATGTTTAGAGAGATAAAGTTTAATAAAATACAATAAGGACCTTATTAAAAAAAGTCCCCAAAAAAGTGTTAATACAAAGCAGTTAGTCATGTTGCATCTAGTACTTCCCTAAAATAATCATTAAAAATGAATATTTCTTTTTTCTTTTCATTTTACATGAAAAAAGAGGTCATGCATGCTTGTGCTTGAGCCATTGCATATTTGACCAATGCAATGGCTTTGTCCATTGTGTTGCACGTGTCACATTTTACATATGCACCATCAAGTCCATGAACATTATAAAGGAAATTAGTACAAATCGAAGTAAAAACGAATAAGCAAAAATATAAAATATGAAAGAAAAACAATTGTCTATAATTTTTATAATTCAATAACAAAATTCAAAACAAATGTAAATGAAATAATTATCACAAAAAAATAACAAAGAAAGGATTAGCCTCTATATATATATATATATATATATATATACGTGTTTTGCACATTTGTTAGAGTCAATGCTTTGTTACATAGATCCAGTAGACCAGACTACTGAACCACGTGTTTGCGCATGGCTCTGATGATCACGTTGGCCACACATGTCACTGCCCCTATCACACCCATACATGGCCTAGTTTCTTAGGTAAAAACCAAAAACAAAATGAAAATTTAACCAACACACATATATATATTAGATTGTTACCCCTTTGATTGATTTTTGAACACAAATTGTCAAACATTGTGATATTTTATAAGTTATTTGAGGATGCAGAGGAAAAAGTCCTAGAAAGATCAAATATATAAAAAGTATGGTAACAATATTAATGGTATTCGTGTAATTTTCATCAGTTATTCAAAGCAATCCAACTAAAGAGAAGCTCAAAATTATTTCTTTCCAAAATCTCTTGAATTATATATACCATCCTATGCCATGAATATATATGACAATCTTTGTCAATTAATGCTTGCATCTCCAAAGCCTTATATATAGAGCCTTTAACCTTTGATACTCAAAATCACAAAAATCATTCAACCAACTCATTGCACTGAAATTGAATTTTCACTTCATCCTTGGTTTCGCTATGAATAGAAATAAGTTGAAGCTTGCCTTCATTGAAAATCACTAATACTTCAAAATTATTAGTGAAAGTGTGTCTTAGTGTGCTTTTTGAGATCACAATTGAATGGATTGATTGAAGTAATAGATTGAAAATCACTAACGATGATGTATATTGGAAATAAGTACTCAAGTGGCAATCTCTGAATAACTAGTCAGGCGGATAAAGTACTGTACTTGACTGGTCCCTAGTACGAGTACCTCTTGAACTAGGTCCAATGCTAGTATCAGCGTGAACCAACCCTTTGGCCAAAGATTGGGCTATCAGTGGCGGATTGAGAATGCATCGGGCAGACACTCACGTCATTAGGCATCAGTATCCTTGGTTAGAAGGTTTAACCTAGGGCCGGGTAGTCCTTTGTACCTAAGCTAGCGAGTACCATATATTGATTGTACAAGGTGTAAGGTTGATAATCGTGCACGTAAATATGAGAAAATGGCTAGTATTACTAGACCCCATGCGATGTTATCTCTACAGTGAATTTGTGAATTGAGTGACTATTACTAGAGGTTGATAAATTTCGAAAGTAGTATTCTAGTACTTCACATAGCTTATACTTCTGAATCTTTTACAAGTGATCATTTCGCTAAAACATGTCTTTTACTCAAAATTATTCTGGGAGATTATTTATTCGTGTTTACTTGGGAAAAATGCGCTCTTGATATCACAACTCACTCTACATCCACACAAGACTCACTAAGCTTCGCTCATAAGTTTTCTCATGTTTTAGTAACAGGCATGTAATCATCCACTGCTAGAGGAATCTGAAGTCTCAAAAGTGTGAACTTTTGTATGGAGTCATATCTATGTTTTTCCCTTGTATGGACTCATATCTATGATTTGATTAGTCTAGATATCTATATTTGATGATTTATATGCTTGTATCGACTCGTTCAGCTCAATGAACCTAGGGGATGGTGGGGTCATCAAATATATTATGTGATACGTTACATGCATTTGTTAGAGCCACTACTTTGTTACCTTGATACAGTGGGTCAGACCACTAAGCCACATGTTTGCATATGGCTCTAATGATTATGTTGGCCACGCGTGTCATTGGCCTATTACACCCACGTGGCCTAGTATATATTTATATATTTTAGATTATAAACCCTTTAATTGATTTTTTGAATTCAAATTTTCAAATATTGTGATATTTTTTGAGTTATTTAGCAAAATTGCGACAAAATTAATAGATCTAATCATAATATTTAGAGGACGCGGAGGAAAAGGTCCTAGAAAGATCAAATATATAAAAATATGGTAACAGTATTAATGGTATTCTTGTAATTTTCATCAATTATTCAAGACAATTCAACTAGAAAGAAGCTCAAAATTATTTGTTTCCCAAATCTCTTGAATCGTATATGGCATCCTACATGCATCTCCAAAGCTTTATATATAGAGCCATTAACCTTTGATGCTTAACCACAAATATCATTCAACCAACTCATTGCACTGAAATTGAATTTGCCATTCATCCTTGGTTTCGTTATGACTAGAAATACAACTCATGACATTTAATTTTAATTAACATTCATAGAATAAAATTCAAATTAAATTATTTCAATTCAAAAATAATTCATACGGCGGGGCTTGAAATTAAATATATGTCTTTGACTTGACGTGTTTAAGAGGTTATGCATCAAGCATGTCGTTGGAAACATTTTTCTTCTTTTTTTTAGATGCATCACAATGAAGCGAGCAAAGTATTGAATTGCTTCTAGGAGTTTGTGAGGGAATTTATGGACTTTTACTCATGTCTTTCTGCCATGACTTTTCCCTTTCTTCTTTCTTGGTATTCAATATTTTTTTGTTGTTATTTTGCTGCTCTTTTTTTATAACATTCTTTGGCCCTTCACACTTATATTTTTTTCACGTTTTTTTAACACTTCTTTTTCGTAAGACTTTCCGCCCTTCTAAGTAATGTTGCCATGATTTTGTTCCTTTAGAATCTCCTTAGAGGTGGCATGATTTTCAATGAAGATACCGAGGAGGCATTGATTTCAAGCCAAATTCCAAGGTTTCCAGGGAGGGGCTTCCATATCAAGCCAGACACCAAGGAGGAATTTCAATTTCCAGCCAGATGCTAACGAGGGAGGTCATCTTCAATTTGAAGCCAAAGACGCTAAGAAGGGAAGCCATCCTTGATTTGAACAATGACTCCAAGAAGGGATTGGTCATCTTTGATTTCAAGCCAAAGACACCAAGAAGGGAGGTCATTTTCGGCTCGAAGCCAAAGATGCTAAGAAGGGACTTCAATTTCAAGCCATGGAGCACCAACTTAGAGCAAGGCGGGGCTTCAACATCAAGCCATAGAGCACCAACTTAGAACAAGGGGGGGCTCCGACTTCAAGGCATGGAGCACCAACTTGGAGTGAGGAAGGCTTCAATTTCAAGCCTAGGCTATCTTCTGCTTTGGCAACCATGGAAGTTAACTATTTTGAGAAGCCGAATCCATATATCTTATTTCGGACAGTTTTAGAAGATTTTGAGTAAACTTCCACATTGCTAGATGGTCTTTGATATCCACCTAAGAAGTAATTGACTCATCTTCGATGAAGTCAACTCAAAAAGTTAACCCTTTGTAATCTTCAACTCATGATGCAAAGATGGCTCCAATAATTTTTACCTTCATTTTGTCAATTTCAACCTCGACATGACTTCATTGAATCAATCTCCTTAGTGGCCTTCCTATCCGTAGATCCTTATATGACGAAATGTTTCCTTTTGATAAGTTGTGAGTTCTTTTTCTTTGCCAAAATTTTAATTTGCATGTTTTATACTTAATTATTGAATGTTTGTTTTTTTTTTTTTTTTTTATAACTGAACTCAAAAGTTGCATTCCAAGCTGACTATGTATCCTTAAGGGAGGATCAAGTCAAGATGTAGTTCAAAAATATGATTTTACAAGCAGGGTCGTACGCAGTTTATACTTATGTGGATTAGGAGTATCGCATTTTTTACCAACTTGAACTTGTTGGGGGTGTTTTTCACAGTTTTAGCTCTTGTAGGCTCGGAGCAACATGTTGTTTAAGCTTGTGCAGTTGAGGAGTGGGTTGCATTTATGCGTAATAATTCTTCGGATATTTGCCAATGATGGGGCCAATGCTTAACCCATTATTATTGAGAAAAGCTCATATCCGCCACTTGAGTACACTTTTTGCATAACATATGGATCATCTCATTTCGCTATGAACTTCTTTATCTTTTGAGGAAATATAATTGAGCTTCGAATTGCAAACACTAGGTCACGAACTCGAAAAGAATGTGGGTGAAATTTATGTAAGCCTGATGAGTGTCAAAATTGTACGCATTTTATGACATCTTATTTAGCAATTTTATCATATTATGACATTGAACCATGATCATTCATAAACTATTTATGCATAAATTCATATATTCTTTATTGGCATATGAGTAATCTGATTTTTACATAATGGTTGCATTTATTAGCTAATTTCTATTTAAGTTGCACAAGAAATTGCACTAAGGAGAAAAAGAAAAAAAGCCAAGGATGGACATTCTAGAGCATGATGCAGAATAAGAATGCTACAACATTGGCAGATCAGACAAAATAGTGGCACAAAATAGTAGGGAAATGACATAAAGACCCTTTAGAAACTTGAAATACAAGAGTGGAATCAAAAGAATTCTCAAAATATTGACAATTGCAATTGGCAAGTCTCTATTGGACACCATGATACGCTAGGTTTAGGTAGTCATTTGAAGATTTCTCATTGGGCCAAAGAGGCCACTTAAATGACACGTGTAGAGCTCAAAATGTACCACAAGAGGTACTCCATCAGATAGACCAACAACTTGCATTTCTTATCCATTTCATAGGATAGGAAGCTTTTCCACCATTTTTCACTTCCAAATCCTTCTATGGGGGCAGAAAGCCAAGAGTTGAATTACTCTCAAGCGAAACAATTAGTCATATTACGTTTAACAATTCCCAAAAACAATCATTAAAAAATAAATATTTCTTTTTTCATTCCATTTTACATGAACGATGAGGCCAGACGGGCTTGTGCTAAATCCATTGCACATTAGCAAATGCAATGGCTCTGTCCATTGTGTTGCATGTGTCCATCAAGTCAATAAAAGTTATAGATGAAATTAATGCAAGTCCAAATAAATAATGAACAAGCAAAAACTTAAATAAAAAATAAAAACAATATTCTACAATTTTCTTATTTCAACAATTAAATTAACAAGAAATGTAATTGAAATAAGTATAAAAAATAACAAAGAAAGGATTAGCCTATATATATATTGCATGATACATTTTCCCCATTTGTTAGAGGTACTACTTTGTTATCTAGATAGAGTGGACCAAACCATTGAGCCATGTGTTTGCGCATGGCTCTTATGATTACGTTGGCCACGGGCGTTACTGCCCAATAACACCCACTTAGATTATTGACCCTTTAATTGATTTTTTGAACTCAAATTGTCAAACATTGAGATATTTTATGAGTTATTTAGGAAAAATGTAACAAAATCAAAATATTTAATCGTAATCTTTAGAGGATGCAAAGGAAAAGCCCTAGAAAGATCAAATATATAAAAGTATGATAACGTTATTCATGGTATTCATGTAATGTTTCATCAATTATTCAAAGAAATCCAACTAGAGAAAAGGTCAAAATTATTTCTTTCCAAAATCTCTTGACTTGTATATAGCATCCTACGCCCTAAATATATATGACAATATTTGTCATTAATGTTTGTATCTTCAAAGCCCTATATATAGAGCCATTAAACTTTGGTACTCAAAACTAGAAAACTTATTCAACCAACTCATTGCACTTAAATTAAATTTTCACTTTATCTATGGTCCCTTTGACTAGAAATAGGTGAAGCTTGCCTTCATTGAAAATCAAGTGACAAGAAAAACTATGGATAGGAAAAGGACGAAGGGGCTTCTGAAGAAGGTGAGTGAATTTTTTGCTCTTTGTGGTACTCATGCTCGTGCCATTATATATAGCCTGTATGATTCTGAACTTGATTTGTGACCGAGCAAATTAAGATTGAGCATGTGATTTTAGAATTCAAAAGGTACCAAAATTTGATAGGACTAAGAAGATGTTTTGACCCGGAAACCTTTATGAGGCAAAAGATAAGCAAACTTAACGAACTACTTAAGAAGCAACAAATCGAAAATCATGACAAGGAGATCACTTAATTGATGTACTAGAGCCTATGGAATGGCAAACGAGTGCTGCAGAACTTGAAAATGACAAACTTGAATGATCTTGGACAAAAGGTTCAACAAAAGCTAATGGGAATCAACAAGAGGATAGAAAGTCTCGATAACAACAATGCTTTGTTGCAAGTCGCATAACCAACAGTGACTCGTGAAGAACAAAACAGCCTAGTGCTTTGATTAAGGACCTTTGTAGTGGAAGACGTGGCTTTTGATATTCTTGCAGAAGCACATATATGCTCTTTTTTAGGCTTTCTCTAATTGCAAATTAGAGATTGTACTCACAATTCTATGACCTTTTAAATTTCCCTTGCTTCAACTTTAGTTATTGTCTGTAAAATTCATAGATTTCTTTTTATTAATAAAAAATTACAGTCCTTTCCCTTTGATATATAATACTACTAATATAAGTAATTGTGTGTTGCACGCTATTTTTTAATACATTAGAGGTTGTTGAAAATAATATTTATTCATATGCAAAACTATTCATTTAAAATCTTTGCTTCCACCTTGATGACTCATATGCATATATAACTCCTTTATAGACTTTGATCCTTTAATATGTTTGATTTCAATTTGACCCAAGGTTCTCTACCAATTCAGTAATTGATAAGATTAACCATAATGTCCGTATATCTATCGTCTACTTCCTTTTGGTTAACATTTGTAGAATACAATTCAACTAAATCATTTTAATTGAAAATAATTCATACCTCTGGACTTGAAATTAAACATCGAACTTTGACTTGACGTGTTTAGGAGGCTATGCATCCTTACAAAAACCACGTATAGGAAAAGGTTGTTACTGCAAAATTTGTTCAATATCACTATGGTTGTTAATTGGGATTAAAAAAATTGACTTTCTTAGTTAAAAATTATGAAAGAATTGAATTTTTTTAGTGTTGTTTTTTTACAAGTTTCAAGCAAAATGAGGCATTACACGAGAAACAACTTAGAAAAATTGCGATATATTTCTTTTAAATTTTAATTAAGAAACTCAATTTTTTTAGTTGAACCGTTAACCATTGTGATGTTTAATAAGCTATGTTGTCAAAATAA
Source organism: Rhazya stricta (assembly GCA_001752375.1). Lineage (NCBI taxonomy): Eukaryota > Viridiplantae > Streptophyta > Magnoliopsida > Gentianales > Apocynaceae > Rhazya > Rhazya stricta. The sequence goes on from MEJB01000015.1 coordinate 4,884,797, forward strand.
TAAAATTGAAAATTTTGATTGGTATTTTATAGGAGAAAAAAAATTTTTAGAGAGATAAACTCTACTAAAATATGTCTTATCGAAAAAGTCCCAAGAAAGTGTTGTGCGATGCAATTAGTTGTGTTACATTTAGAAATTCCTTAGAATAATCATTAAAAAAATGAATACATCATTTTTTCCATTTTACATGAAAAATTAGAACACGCGGGCTTGTGCTAGAGCCATTGCACATAGTTAAATACATAAGGCTTTCCATGTATCTAATATTTCCTTGTAAGCAGTGGCATTAACTTTAGCTCCCTTCTGGTCCTTCATCAACTTAAAACCTGTTACATTGGGTTCTTGACTGGTTGCTGTTTGCCAACCCAATCCTCTCCAACATATCTCTCCAGCGTACTTCATTTGGCTGATCTAGATGCCATCTTTATTTTGTAATACTTCAACTCCAAGGAAATATCTCATTTTTCCAAGATTTGTCATTTCAAACTCAAGCATCATAGATTTTTTGGACTTCTCAAAGATCTCCACATCATTACCACTAAATATAAGGTCATCAACATACAAACAAATAATAAGTTAACCTGCCATAGCAGTCTTGATAAACAATGTATGGTCCATACTGCATTTCTCGAAGCCCTATTTCACAAAATAAGACTCGATCTGGCTGTACCAAGTACTTGAAGTCTTTTTAGTACCATAGTGCGCCTTTCATAGCTTTTGGACCTTGTCACCCCCCCCCCCCCCGCCCCTTTTTTTCTTTCATAATTTTGAGGTGATCCACAAAAAGTTCCTCAGTCTGCCGGAAGGCACTCTTCACATCTAGTTGGAAGATGCTCCAAACATTCTGGGCTGCAAGAGCAATCAAAATTCTGATATTGTCCGGAACAATTCCATGTTCTTGTGCATACCATTTAGCCACAAGGCCAGCCTTGCACTTGTCAACAACTCCATGATCATTGAGCTTTCTTCTAAATACTCATTTCATACCAATTGTCTAGACTCCAGTAGGTAGATGATAAGTGTTTAATTTATATTACTTTTACATTACATTTCAAGCTATTCTTCCCCATTTTCTCTTGATTTCATTATTATTCACAGTTTATTGGAACACAAATATATATTATCCTTTGTAGTACTTGAATAATTTGATGTTCATTTAATTACGGATATTAGAGGATAATTTCTATTTAAGTTTTGCAAGAATATTAATTAAAGAAAATAGAGTCAAGAAATGATGTTCGAGGGCATGTTGTAGCATAACCACAACACTTTGTTACAACAATACTAATAGTTAGTCTTTTTAACAGTTTACCCAAGAATTTGAAACCAAATATTAAACTATCATCTTAGCTAAAGTCAAGAATAGTAGATGGCTTGGTTGCTCTAGTGGAAAAGATTAGGTAATGTGAGTGGTCTACATGACCAATGACATAACATTTCTTGATGTTCTCTTTTGTATTGTAAGGTTTTGCTCTTAATTCAGGATATTGGTTTAAGTATATACTACTTAGACCAGTTTCCCTCTTGAATCAAAAGCTTTAACTCTGGACATTAAGACCAATTACATTGCTTGGCTAGCTAGGGATTACATTTAGTGATCCACGTAACGTATGCATTGGAGAGTAATGTTGTAGCACATCTATAGTGCAAATTTGTGCCTAAATTGCATTTTGTAGGTTTTTTGGGTTGCTAGTGAGAGAGCTACTTCCTTCTAAAGACCTCGATTAGAGCTTGAATAAGCTAAAATGGCTTAGCCGAACCATTTGGGGATGGATATATAAACTTGGTCACCAAATAGCTTTCTAAACATAGGTTTCGGATTTTGCTATGACAGAGCAATCCCACTTATAGGACCAAGGACTTAGATGTCCTGGGATGAGGAAGCTGATGTCATGGGAGCAGTTATGGATCAAGAAGCTGGGGAAGATGAGGGTCTAACCATTTGGACAGACATGCTCCCATTCTATTGCAACATACCTATCATCGTTCCTTCACTACAAGTACAACAATATATGAYTGTGTTCACTACATCATTAGTGTGGCTTGAGTAATGCTTAGCTTGCATGTTTATATTTTATGAACATCACACTTGAGTGATCCTTAAATCCCTAATTAAAATTTATCAGTCCAATGATTTATCCTTTTGTTTACTTGTCTTTGTTTCTCAAGTCTGATCCATTGTAATACTCTACTTATTTTGTATTTAATGTGTTAGATTCCCAACCATAGAATTAATGAACTAATCTTTGTAACTCTGATGCCTATGTTATAGCATCAGTTCTCATTGGATCAAGATTCACTTATCGCTATATTACTTGTATGACTATGTATGTTTGCACGCACTTAGTGAATCTCCTATATATATATGACATCATGGAAATTACAATTTCACGACATGTTTTTGGCACCGTTGTTAGGGATTGATTTGCTAAAATAAGATGTGAAAGTTACTTATTTAGTCTAACTCATTTTTTATCCTTTGACATTTTACTTCGCTTTTGTTGTAGTTGGAGTGTACCCTGTTGCATGCGATACAAGAACATGCAAGGTTCTAAAATGGTGCCATTAGATCCTAAACATTAAAAAAAAAAACTTAAAAAAATTAAAAAGGAAGCACAAAATTCTTGCTGAGAAAGAAACCATGATGCAGCAAGCAGGAAACAAAAATTTTAATATTATAGCATTACTAGATGATAGAAATCGAGCTAGCTATAAAAGACTATGTTATACCAGTACTACACCATTTGCATGCAGGTATTATTAGACCAGAAATACTAGCGGCTCAATTCAAGCTTAAACTTGTAATATTCCTGATGGTACAAATGGAAAAAGAATTTATTGGGATGCCAATAAAGGATCCTTATTTACATCTTAGAATATTTATGGAGGTAAGTAATTCATTTCAATTACCATAGTTCCTAAAGAAGCATTGTGCATGAAACTATTCGACTGTGCACGAGATTAAATAAATTCTTTGCCTCTTAATTCTGTCTTTTCATGGAATGATCTAGCTAAAACAATTCCAATTAAATATTTTTCTCCCATGAAAACAACCAAGTTTAGAAATGATATCACTTCTTTGTCAATAGCTTGGAGATGAAACATGTATGAAGCATGGGAGCAATTCAAGGAATTGTTTCATAGTATTAAAAATTGGGTTTAAACGGAGACTTTTTATAATGGATTGAATGCTCAAACTAGAATTATGGTGGATTTTTCAAGAAATGAAACCTTATTAGCCAAGACATATGATGAAGCCTATGAAATTCTAGAAAGGATAGCAAACAACAACTCTCAACAGCCATCCAACAGATCTCCCACTATGAAGAATATAGCAGAGGTACATGAACTAGATGTTGTGATAGCATTGACAGCAAATGTAGCTTCATTGACAAATATGATTAAAAAATATGCAGGCACCTATGCTACATAAGAGTTGGGTATCATGCATACATGTGGAGAAGGTCATACATTTGCAAATGCCCCTCCAATCTAGAATCATTATGCTATTGTAACACCCCCAGATTAAGAAACTTTATCCTAATCTGGGAATGTCACCAATTACTCACTGACATGAATTTTTGAAAACTCAAAAGGATTTAAACCAAATAAGAAATACTTAATAATAAACAAAAACCATTCTAGTCAACAACCATCTTCATCCGTAACATTCATTTAAAATTAACTTTAGGGTATCTTGGTTCGCCCACAAGCGACCTCCTCGCACCATCTGGCTACACATAATCTAAAATGCAAATGAGAGAAATAGAATAAGCTATAAAGCCGAGTAAGTAAATCTCATGCATGAATTCATGAACATGCCCTACATGCCATGAATTATAAAATCTCGCTTTCTCATTGAAAACTTTCAAATCATTTTCTTGTATAACCTTTCCATAAAATCCTTCCTTTCAAAGGTATAACTTGTAAAAACCTTTCATTTCATTACATTCGTGAGCTCATAGAGGATAATGCCTAGCCATTAGGCTTACAGTAGCCCATTCTTATTTGGAACCCGATTACATTCCTACCTGTAGTACTACAGAGCGGTTAACATTCTTTCATCTCTTCACCTCCCAGAGGTGAATCATTACCTACCCTCCCCGAGGGTAGGGTTGGGTGCGCCGGTCCCCGTGCCCCATTTCCCACTCACATCCTTCATGGCTAAGTTTACACTCCTTTCCGAAAACTTTAACATTTTCCTTTAAAATTTCATTTCCAAAACCATTCATATCTAAATGTATGAATGGCTCATGCCAGGAATGATGTAGAACACTAACTACATATCCATGACATGAAATGCATACAACTGTATATAACATATCATTCGACCTACAAACAGTACAGGATATGAAACACATGAAACATTCTACACAATTAACACACCTCATAATGCAATTTCATACACAACACATTAAACCATCTAAAAGAATTCAATTACATCCATTCATAAACATTAATGAGATGTGAGAATTTACTTACATAGAACTCAGATTCAATAACAATCATATATATACATTAATGAGAATGTGAGAGTTTACTTACACAGAACCCAGACTCAATAAACATTCAATTCACGTAACAGCAATTATAACCACAACACATATGTTTATGAGAATGTGAGAATTCACTTACCCGAAGTCCTTTATGTTAAAGGTTTCTTATTTAAATCGCGAAGTGAAATCTCTCGACTGATCTCAACATTAAGGCACTTGAAACGACCTAATTTTGATTACAAAAGGAAAGTCCATTTAGTACGACTGTCCCAACTTAGATATTCAGGGTTTATTCCAACAATGTCATTTGCCAATCATTAATCCATACTTAGTTRCCATATTACCAATTATCACGTCTTTTAAGGGTATAATTTAAACTCCTTTGCTCAGGTATGAAACCTAATGTATGTTCTCTCACAATTTTACTTTAGGATATAATTTCATAGGTCATAAATTTCAATATTAATTAATAATGTTTTCACATTTTAAGTCTACAAAGTCCAAGTGTCTCAGGAATGGTATTGGGTTCTCGGGCGTGTGCTCAAGCGGTGCGCGCAACAGTCCTGGGCTTTTGGGCATCTGGGCTTCTGAGTGCCTGGCACTGGGTACGTTGTGAGGTACTCCTGGATTGAATTTTGTTGACTCTGTTGACCCCTAGTAGGGACTTAGTTTCAGAAATAAGAGATTTTTCAAAAATCATCGGTAGAGATTTTTCAAAAATCATCGGTAGAGATTTTTCAATCCTATCGATCCAAATTCTCTTACATCTGATTTCTTACATGCATATGGAAGGCTCTGCCTCCTAATTCATGCATCTTTAAATTCTTTGTTTGTTTATTTGTTTGTCTAAATTCCTGCTTGGTTYGTTCTACCTCCTTATCTGTTTAAATTCCTATTTATTATTTGTTTGTTCTATAAAKGTTGATTCTTAGAAATTTAAGAATACTCCTTCTATCACTTGATTCCTCTCTATCTTCCTCTAATTAAATTCTTCTGTGAATTTATCTGCCATCTTCCGAGAGAGCCAAAAAAGCGATAGCAAGCAAAAAAAAAAAAAAAATTGTGTCTTGCAAAAAAAAAAAAAAAGGGCAAAAAAATGTAGTCTAAAAAAATGGAAAGCCAAAAAAAAGTGCCCACAAAAAATGGGTGTTCATAATTGAGAAAAGGATGGGAATTTACCTTTTGTTGTCTTTTTCTCTCCACACTTCTAGAGTTACATCAACATAAGAAACTTGTGTAAGCAATAGCAAGTGGACCTACTGAGGAAAAAAAAAAAAAAACATGAGACAACTTACCAGAGTGTCAATGTCGATGATGCAAAGAAAATAAAATCGAGAGATCCATGTAATTGGGGGGCATATATATAGGCAAAGGAAGAAGGGAGTTGGATTGGGATTAGGAGTATAAGTTTTATCCCAACTCTAATATCTATCAGCATGTGAGATATATTACAACTAATAGATATATCACAACATCCAATACCTATCAGTGTTGAGATATATCATATCTCCAAAAAGATAGAGGAAGAAAACATCCAATACCTATCAGTGTTGAGATATATCACATCTCTGAAAAGATAGAGGAAGAAGAATGGGCCCAATGAACTAAAGGAAGCCCAACGAATTAAAGGACATGGGGCAAGCCCAGCAAATCCAAGGAAAAGGGCCTACTGTTTGAAGGATGAAGGAGGCCCAAACATCTCAAATACGGTTTGGACATGTAATATTACCCCAAATAGCGTAAATTGGATTGGAATTTATTCACTCAAAACCCACTTTCAAGTTGTACCTATGGCCAAGTTCTAGAGGCAATTTGTAGATATGAAAAATTTTATTAAATTAAATTTTCATAATCTAATTATTTAACTAAAACTAATTTTAAATATTCCCATTAAATTGGAAAGTATGTGTCATGTCAACCAATGAAAGGCTGACATGTGTCAGTGATGACAAAGTCCTATTAATGGAAATCAAGAAAAGCTTGGCGAATCAGGCGATGTCATGTCACTCTTAAGTGTCACCTTGATCAATCAAATCAATTCAATTTGCCTATAAGTAGAGGTCAAAGCACAAGAGAAAGGATCTATAATTTCATATCAAGGTCCAACATCGAAAGAAGCTTAGAAGTAAGAGCGTCAAATCTCTCTCAAATCCCGAAATCAAGACACGAGGCCCTCGGCAAATTACGAAAAGAAGAATCAACGGATTAAGTTCTTACCATGAGAACATTTCAAAAATTGTAACACATCTTATTAAATTTAAAAGATCAATATACAATTGTTTTCGCATTCCTCTTGTTTTCTCATATTATTTTGCAGATGAGAGATCCGTGTAAACACTATTTGAAAAGCAATCAAATTCCTCACAATAAGGAAAGTGGGTGCAAAATATCGAGAAAAAGAATACTTACAACCTTGTTTGATCGACGAAAAAGTAGAGCTGCACTGGAATTGTGATTACTCTTGATTAAAATCTAAAGAATTAAAATTTAAGGAATTAAAATTCTTAAATATTCATTCATTTTGTTTAGAAGGCAAATGAAGTAATTGAGAAAAGAATTTATATTTGTATCAAAATGTTCAAATTAGCCTCACGAGTAGATATAATAATTTGAATACCGATGAAGTCTTAAACTAATGAATATTAAGTTATTATTTGTCATATCATTACAATAAGATGATTTATTTTCTTTAAGTAAATAAATCTAATTATTTAATTTATACTAAACCAAATATCATAATTCCCCTAGGTAGGTAGAAAATTATGTTAAAAAAGAACTTTTAGGGGAACTCAAACATATTTTTTAAAATTAAAGGTATTAATATAAATATAAAATTAAGATTCGATCATATATAATTAATATTTTAATTTCAAACTTAAATGAAATTAAATCCTGAATTTGCTTATGGTGCACATTTATATCAAATTTAGGGGACTTTTATGTTATAGTATTTTTGTATGTGAATTGAAGTAGAATAGTGTAGTGGTAATGTATCTAAAGAAAATCTTTTGCCATTTTCAGTGGATTTTTCAACATTTTTAATCTATAAAATTATATTTAAATAATTTGCAAGAGGACTTGGTTAGGGATGCACAGCAGCATAGGGATTTTTTTGTAAGCGTTTAGAGGGTTTTTTTTGTGGAGGAAGATTTAATTGTGGAGAAAAAGAACAAAAGGAAAGAGAAGAGAAATAAAATATAATTATTAAAGTTTTAAGAATTTATTATACGTATTTTCATTTTTAAATTTTGAGAAAACTAATCAGAGCACCACCTTTTATAGAAATTTCTTTTTTTCAAAATTATATAATCAAACTAGGCTACATGGAGACAATATTCTAATTACTTTTTTTATAATTTTAAAACAAAAATAGACATAAATAAACCTTAAAAACTTTAATGACACTTTTTCCTCCTCTTCTTCTCCCTCTTGTTCTTCTTCATAAATCACATTCTCTCATACATCTCTCATCTTCCCGAATGAAAAGTGGAAAAGAAAATTTCGACTACTGCCAAGAAAAAATCTCCTCCATGGCTAAATCAAGTGACCGTCAGACTAATCTACTGGCAATCCCTCCACACGCTTTACTGAGCAAACTAGACCACACTGATGCTCCTTATTTGACCAAATTCCATTGCCGAGATGAGGAGGGGTTGATTGAATAATGAAAGAACGCAAGTAATTTGGCTACTGCTTCAACTCTGCAGTAACTCTTGATACTAAAGCAAAATGAATATACATAAGACAATATAATAATACCAGTATTTCACGTCGCGTATACCTGAAGAGGAATCTTCTTCAGAACCATAAACCTTCTGAATATCCTTACCAAAAACATGTCTTTCATACCCTGTCAATTTTTGAGAATCCAAGTATATTGAACTATATATCATTGGAGGAAAAAGCTTGAACATGGAAGCTGCTCTCTTATTTCGTTAAGATTCCTGTTTAGATTGCGAAATGCTTGAATGTGAGGTTCATCTTCTTCGACAGGTATGATTTTAGCAAAAGTTCCAACCTCAAGATAGTCAACCACCCTGTTAGCTGCCTCAAGTCCCGTGACATAAGATTTCTCCTGTCAAAATGCGCCAGAGAGCAATGAAGCCATGAACTCAATCATCTAATAGCTGCAAAGCTTCAATCAGAACATGACAGGTAAAGTCTCCAAACCTGTAACCATGATCCGTGTCGGTTTATTATCCAGTCTCCTGCCATGAACAAGTTTGCGAAAGATGTCGAACCACTCATCATGTACTTGTATGATCCTGTTGACGAAAATATATGTTATCCACAGAAACCAAGCATTCAGGTCAGGAGATTCAAGAATAATTTTGCATATTGAGAAGCCACGTCATCTACATGTAAAAGAATCTATATACAACTTCTCTCATTGAGGTTTCTATTCACCATAGCAATAGTGATCATGCTTGCAGCAAATTTTTATTAACATGTTATTGCAGAATAGATTATTTGAGAGACATGAGTTTTCTTGGATATAGCCACGTGGATCAATGCAGAGAATTGTGAATCCACCATGCCCAGGTTAATCCTAACAGCACATCATCACGTGAGGATTACTGATATAGAAATTTGTATTGCACAATAATTCAAAATAATTTTATGAAAGATATGTACGAAGCAAGTATAATTGATTGAATTTGGAGAACAAAAAGTATAGAAATGCAGTTTCTTGCTTCCAGATGCACGTGCCCTCTCCAATTAGTTGCAGTAGATAATGAAAAGAGCAAAGCATGTATTCTATGACGGAGAAGTTGAGTCATGAAACTAGAGCATAAGTAGGGGATCAAAGGAATGCAACTAGGATCAAGGTGTTTAGAAAGCTAGCTACCTGGAAAGAAATGCGTTAAGTATTGAGGAAATCTTCCAATTTCTTTATCAACCACTGTGACATTCTCAAAATCCTTGATGCACTTTGCAAGGCAAGATATCACTTTCCTGACTATTATTTCATCTGGAAGTGGCAACATATCGTTGGCATGATACTGCAATAGTAGTAACCATAAGACAATTAGAATTTGAGATTAAAGTATCAGAAACCAGTATCCTCAAATTATTGGCTCAAAAATAAAAGTGCAGAACAAGGAGTACAAAAGAGGAATAGTGATCTTCTGGTGCTTACAATATCAGCTTCTATTGTTGTTACTGAATCATCTTTGTATTCATCATGAATCTTGTTCAAGTCAAAAAAGGTCCGCCCACTTGAACCATCAAATCTAGAGTAGACATTGCTTGCATTTGGCATGTTAACCTGGTCAATTATGTACCTCAAACTTGAGCTAAGTATTTCACAAAATTAGCTTATTATTATTCGAATAATAGGAAAGCAATCAACTTTCATTATTTTTAGTAACTAAAAGATCCTTCAGTCACCACTTTAGCATGCAAACAGTATTTAAGTTGATGAAGTAGATAGTTCCGATGATACAACTTGATCAGATAGATTGGCTGAAGGAGCAAAGGATCAGCATTTGGGTATAGAGATGGATGTGAAGCAAAAAGCAAGAAAAATAGAGGAATGATCAGGGAATTTGGATTTCTGGCTTGATAATTGACAATTTATAGCCATTTTACAGTGAACTCGGAAATCATAATTGTATTAGTATAACAGGTCATGAAGAAGAGTTTATCCAAACAAGCTCGGGAAGTTGGATTAGTGAAATGAGGACTAGTACAGTTTGGCAGTACTGTTTTCATAAAGAATTTTAGGAAAATGGTGACAGGGCTCACATGCTTAACAAGAACAAGAAGCCTGAAATATATGATATATCACCACACTTTATAAATAAGATTGAGGAAAGAGTGTATAAATCATTCCTGCACCTTTCCGTCAAGTTGCAGCTTGACCGTAAGTAGATCATTGCTTTCCAAGTTCAAAACTTTCAAGAACTCCGGCCTCGTACATAGTACCGCACTACGGTTGGGGTGGTGGGGTGGGGGGAAGGCCACTTGAAGTAAGAGAATACTCCACGTTTTATAGATCATATACAAATTCATTCTTAAAATGAATAGGAGAATGTCAAGTTCAAAACTTCGTTCTTCTTTTCATGAGGTGTAAAGCTTAAACCTAAAAAAAGTTCACAGTAGTCAAAGGAACCATCAAACCAAGGAAGTTATGGAAGGAAAAAAGGTTAGTCAAACATGCCTGTTTTGAATGATTTCTTGCAGAGTGGAGATTCCAACAGCTAAAATTACTGCATCAGCCTTCAAACTTTCCTTTCCACAAATAACTTCAGAAATACTTCCGGTTTCCTCATTAATGAACATATCAGTAACTTTTCTACCCTGCAGAAATTTACAACCCTGTGATTTTAAGTAGTTCATCCACGGCTCAAAAATCTTGTCCTTAATTCTTCCTTGACACCATACCATATCAAAATTTTTCTGCAACAACCAAAGTGCCACTTCAGATGACAAGATCTATAAAGGAAGAAGAACGAAAGAAAAAGAAGTCGAAGAGAACAAATGATCATGACTTAAAAATGAGGCTTCTTTGAATATTAACTTTTATGATACATTTTGGTCCAAGATTCTTCAATCTAATAGTTATCTACAGGTCTTCATTTTTTCATTCTTCAGGCCACACAAAATTGAAATTTTGCAATTCCAATATTTGATTCGATTTCAATATGATATTGCAAAATTGCCACACACTGGTAGAACATCAATCAATCAAGCATGCTTTAACTATTAGTTTGGTAGTCATAGTCAAGTTTTTCAGAAAACCATATAAAGCATTTTCGTCAGTTATAAAAAGCATTAACTCTGGATGTTGAAAACCACAAATTTTTAAAATTGATATCGTATTTCAGTAGAATCAAAGTCTTTCCTCTTTTAGTATTTTTGTCATTTTACTCCTTCTCAGATAGGAGTATATCCCGAACAGACCGCCAGTTGCTGCAGTCCAAGGTTTATGTATGAATTACTCAGTTCTAACAATAACATAAGTTGGTAGAACTCATATCATCAGCTTTTTTAATTGAATGAGTGCTATATTATCATAGTTTATGCTACTAGCTTTAGGTAGAGAAGAAAATGCCGAATTAGCAAACACCATCAGTCAGTTACCATGCTCCTGATGTTATAGATTCTGTACTATATTGCCGGTCCTGGTTATAAATTAAATGGTACACATTCATACACATTCAATAGCAAATAACATCACCTTAAACCTTAGAAACCTCTAATTAACTAAAATGAATCCATGTATTCTGTCTCTTTATTATTCTTGTTATTTACTAACTGCTCATGTATAGAGGTAAACTTGTCTGAAACATGGTTCATTAGAACTGTTCAACAACTATAGTAGCTCCTAGACAATAAAGGTTTATTTATAGTGCTGGACGACACTAAGATGACTCTACATTGACATCCTTTACTTTGTAGAGCTCAAGCTAATACATCAAACCTGGTGAGCAAGGCAAAAATAGTATAGTATTCCCAGAGTTGCAGCAGCACTGCATTGCTCTGCAGGAGCAGACAAGCCCACTCGCAGCAGTGGATCAAACACACATCGATAAAGCCTCTCAGAACAGCCAAATTGTCTCAATAGCTCCCTTGCAGTAACTAAAAGTTGCAATCTCTATGAGGCCATGCAAAAATTTATCTTTTTAATATATTTGCATATCTGTAAAGTTGTGAAACAGAAGAATCCATTTATTTTGAAGTTACAAAGTCATTAAACATGCACTGCATACTCACTTTGGTCATATTTATCCCAGGCAGTGTGTGTGTTGTCAAAATCAATTACTGCAAATAGAAGAAAAATAATGCTTCACTGAATAAATAAAACATAGTGCTAGATAATCAAGTAACTCAAATATATAGGGGAATAAAATAAAAATCGAACCCACCAGCAGCCATTAAAGGAATGGATGTGAGCAGATCTACCATTTGCAGGCGAGCAAACTACAAAAGTTGAATGTTTATCTTCATCTGTTCTAAAGCTGCCGCATCTTTCATAGAGATTTTGTAGCAAAGTATTAACCTATTGGCAACACACCTGAGTATACAGCAATGTTCCTAGTGGAGTTGGCAATTGTGGAGCATCTTGAAATATTGGAAATTTAACCTGAAGAATAAAGTCACTACTCCTTAAAAAGCTCTTACTTTTGGAGCCATATGAGACTGCTATGTAACTAGAAATAATTTTTGAAAGATTTAGTAGAATTTTGTCCTTCGAATTCCATTATTAAAAAATGGTGGTGGAAAAGAGAATGGAGATGACCAAAATAAGGTTACAAGAGTGAAGATATTGGACTAGTTACCTCCAGTCCCTCTTCTGAATGTATAGCAGATGACATCCAATTAGTGAAAGGCTTAATTTCAAGTTCCTCAACTAGTTTAAAGATGTTCTGATAGGGATACCAGAAACCTGGAGGCATAAAAAATCATAACACAAATCGTAATTCCAATGATAGATAATTCAACGGCTATAGCCTAATCATATAATATAAAGATACATATATGAGATGGTCTTCCTCCCCCAAAGGTGGTTGGTTATACATTATTCTCATGAATTGACCACTATCTCGACATAGCTATCATAAAAAGCAAAAGAGTGGAACCGAATGCCTATTATCAGCTATTGTCAGAAGCACCCACACGTTCTTGTTTTACTGAAACGATGACACTCATCAAACTTCAGCAGAGTCTCAGTTTCGAATAAGCACCAAGTAATGCTTTAACATCCCTAGTTTCTGAAAGTGTGCTACCAGTGTCGTCCTAGAACTAAAGGAAAAGCCTCAACAACTCCCAACTCCCCAAAAGGAAAAACATATAATAATAATAACAAATCTTGCACCGAAATATTAATGAACAAGAAAAGGAAGGTAGTAAGCATAACCACCGACCTCGAATTCCAACATCATCGGGACTAAAAGTCTTATTCTTCGGCCCAAATTCATAACCGCCTTCAAGAACCGTCACATCCAACCCCTGAAATCCAAAGTTATCAAAAACCACCCATTGAATAAACCAAATTTGATGTATAAATTCATGGCATATAGTAATTCAAAATTTCCATGGAGAGGAAAGGCCAACTACAAAGTCCCAAGCGCGAGTTCAAGTTATACATACCTGTTTACATAGATGATGTGCAGCGCCAAGTCCAGCCCAGCCAGAACCAAAGATGAGCACTTTCTTCTTGATCTCCTTTCCGATGGGAGTGTATTGAGTTTGTTGATCCTCTGCTGCTCTGCAGTGAAACCGCCTTCTATATTTACTTGGAAAACAAGGGGTGACCCTCAAGCAGGCGAACATCTTTTCTTCTTCTGTAATACTATAACGATTTTCAACGGCTATTCATAAGCCCCCAGGCTTTTGAGAGCCAAATTCCTGGCCACAAGTGAATTGATATTTGATTGGAATATTATACTGGCACTTCACAGTTCACACCATTTCCTTTCTTTTTGTAGAGATTATCTAAGATTATCCTATTGTGATCTATATTATATAACTTTGTCCTCTAACCTTATTAAAAATAAATATTATTATAACATAATAATAGATTATACAATATTAAATGATATTTTGCTCAGTTGTCCTTTGATCTTTTGTAATTCATCTTTTTAATAATATTTGCTTTGACTTCTCTCTAAACATACAAAAATATTAACATTCAACAAATTTTCAATATGAATTCTCCCGTTGATCCAAATTATGTATATTATTTGAGATAAAATTTATGGTTTTAATTTTTTTCTATTTTTTAAAAAATTTATTTTTTGATGGACCACGCAACCCGAGGGCAGCCTAGCTTTGCCCAAGCTGCAGACTCATCAAACCCTAGTGGGCCAACAGCATGAGCCACGTCGAGCCAGAACGACTCCTCAGTGGGCCGTGCCCCTGGCCTGCCTGCCTCAGCCTTTCTCTTTTTAAAACAAATATTTTGTATTTACTAAAATAATTCTTTATTTGTTTCTTATTAATTATTTTTTATAAAATACTTATTAACTATTCTTGTTTGTTTGTGCTATTTAGTTATTCTTATTAATTATTCTTACTTTTACTAATCTTGTTATATTATAATTATTTGTTTGTTTCTTATTAATTATTTTTATTAATTTCTTATTAATTATTCTTATTCTTGCTAATCTTGTTATATTAGTATTATTTGTTTGTTTCTTATTATTTTTTATTTGAATGTTTTATTAATTATTTTTAATTAATATTCTTTTTTATTTTATTTGATAGATTGAAAATATTGATGATGAACAAGACGAATATATTTGGCCTAATTCCAGTGAAAATTTTGCTAAATATGTGCTATTTAAAAGTCTAGATGAATTAATGAGTTGAATTGAACAAGTCGGAAATCCATTAAATATCCTTACTATAATAAAGAGTTCGCTAAAGGGGAATAGTATTTAAGATGACAATGTTTGGATTTGTGAGCGTTATAGGTCTTATAGGGAACACAAATCCGAAGGAGGGAAGCGAAAACAACAATTTACTAGGACAAAAAATATGTCAATGTACCCTTTTGTTGAAAGGAGCAGAGCATAGGCATACCACTTGGAGTTTAGAGGTTAGGGAAGGCCGTAACAATTACAATCTCAAAGTTTATTGAGAAAGTCATTCAAAAGCCTGAAAACTGACGAAGAAACAAAAGATTAAGGTTCGGCAAATAATTGGGTGTATGCAAAGCTAAAGATGATACTAAAATATTTGAAGAAGGAAGATCTGAATACGATGGCATCAATACAGAATTTTTACAACGAACGTAGTAGGATTCAGATATATGATATGGAGGGGCATACAATGTGATTTCAGAGTTGCTAAGGAGTCTGACGATGAGCCATTATCAACAGTAGCATAGATCTATTTCAGGAACCAATGTGTTGCGTTATATGAAGTTTGCACATTGAAAATTTGTAGACATGTTGCAGATTTTTCTATAGGAGTTGGTTATGGACTACACGATAAAACTAACGGATACAAAATGTCATTTTTCGAGATCGTTGGCATCGCACTTACTCGTCAAAATTTTGTTTTTGCATTGAGGAATAAGAGAAAGGATAGTTGCATTTGGGTGCTTTAGTGTGCCGTAGAGTTGTTCAATAATGATCACTTGTAGTTGGTCATTGTTACAAACAGGGAGTTAGCTCTAATAATACTTTGAGAGTTGTATTTTTCACAGTCTCACATCTACTTTGCAGACGACACATATATAAGAATGTGGAAGGTAAAGCTAAAAAAGTTACGAAAAGTAAGAATATTGGGATTTCATTCTTACAGGACGTGTGGAAGAGGATTGTTAATTCTTGTAGTTTGGAAGCATATATGGAACGGCTTACAAATATGCGTGAAAAATGGAGTAACTTTCCGACCTTATTGGCCTATGTGATGGATACATGGCTCACTAAATTTCACGATAGATTTGTTCTTGGTGGATGGATAACGTTTTACACTTCGGATGCACCTCGACCAATAGCTTTGAGAGTGCTCACTTAGTTTTGAAGGATTTATTACAATTTTCAATGAAAATTTTTGACACGATCTGAAAGAAGATCGATACATTGATGGAGTAGCAYTTGGCTGCSATAAAAAAAAGATCTTGAGCAGTCTCACCTTAGAAATCTTCATGTCGCCAGGGATCATAGGTTTGATTTCTACAATAAGTTACTAATTTTAAATTTTAATTCTTGTTATGTGATTTTAATTAAATTATTAATTAAAATTCTTTAATTCTTCTTAGGGTGTTCAGTTGGATATTCGGTAAAGTCACACATGATGTAGTGAAAAAGTTGGTTAAGGAGGCTTTACGGATAGGATCTACAAGGACAGATCCTCAGCTTTGTCGTTGTGCTTTGAGGAGACACACCGGCTTCCATGTGCGCATGAGATGTCACTCCCCTATTTTTTGAGTCAACTATTCATTTGGCATAGGTTCATATTTTTTGGCGAAAATTGGATATTGAGGTTGCTAATGATTTTTTAGCTGATTGTGTCAGTATTCTCGTTGAGGAGATGAATGAGATGCGTAGTTAGATGATATGAGCTTCAATCCATGCCCCGAATAGCTAGGCAAGAGCATGTGGCCAATTTCAGAATGTCTATGCATCCCAAGTACACTGAATTAGATAAGCCACCCGTGCAGTAGCCCAAGGGTCGACCAAAGCTGTATTCAAGGAAACGTGAGAAATCTGTGTGGGAATATATGAAGCAGATATATCGAAAGAAGGGAAAGGCGGCTAGATCACCTAGCACTAGTCAAGGTGGCAGGCAATCTAGTGGACCATCCACTAGACATCAGGTCTGGCATAATGGTGAATTTCAGCTATTACTTATTTGTATTTCACTCATTTTGTTGATATTGTTAGAGATGGGAATTGTGGTTATAGGGTCGTCTCCCATTTCCGGTACCAGACAGAGATAATGTGGGCACATGTGCTTCACTTGATAGTCAAAGACCTATATAGCAGATCTTATTTATATGAGGAAATTTTAGGATGTACAGATAAACTAAAGCAAATGATTCACTTGATTTCATGGTATGGTGGGAGGATTGCACATGGAGAACATTGGATGGAGCTCACGAGGATAGGTTGGGACATAACTACGTTCTGGAGCAAGGATAGAGCCAAACATTTGACTTTAGGGGAGCGAGAATAAATGAAAAAGAGAAAGTTATAGCTAATACATATAATCATAACAAAGAAAATGAAACTAAGAATTATTATAAAGAAAACACGCTAAAAAAATTACATTTTATCAAAACTAGGAAGTCTAAGTCATGCTCTTTGTTCTTTTTTATAACTAAAATAATTTATAATCGATCAATATCAATTTGTTTTGCAATATCTTTCTCAATATAAGTGACTAAGGCACTCAAAAGGAAATCATTCCCCAATTTGTTCCTCAACCTATTTTTGATGATCTTATAGCAGAGAATGCACGCTCAGTGGATGCAATAAATATTGGTAGAGTAAGCACAAGTCAGATTAACCTATCAACAAGAGGATGAATTGTTGACTTTCTTGTGGATACTACAACTTCACATAGTTCAGCAAGTGTTGACAACCTTTGCAAAGTAGGATGTTGATCCATATCAAGCTTGAAAAGTTCTAATTAAACTTTCAAATGCAACTTTTCCTGCTGACTAAAATCTATAGGATAGAACTTATTAGCAAGCAAACAAAGATTTTTAACATTAAATGATTTAAAATTATCTCTAGGATCTAAAGCATGACTGAGTATGAGCAACTCCATAACATCTTCTTTAAATCAATTGCTAATCTCTTGTAATTGAATGTCATAAAAGCTAGAAAGACATCATTCATATAGTGATGTTCAAAAGTAACTGCTCCTTTCTTATAAGGAATGATACTTTTTTGACTTTGTAATGTGCACTCATATTAGGAACATCCATCTCACGTTTTTGACAAAATAATTTCGTCTTACCAAATTAAGAATCCCATTCTTTGTCTCTCATTTGTTGAAGTCTTACTCTAGTTACTGAGACCAAATACAAAATATTCAAAATATCTTGAGACTTTCCTTGACGAGCTTGGCATAGTATGCTTGAAATTTCAAAAACATCTCCCAAATATACAAATGAAATATGAAGTCAAATTGTGTAACTACATTATGAAGGCCATCTTCTTCCACTCTCAGATTAGGAGAATTCTTATCAAGAATCATATCTTCCAAAACTAGGCACATAGAATTGAAAAACTCTAATAAGCTACAAAGTGATTCAAAGTTGGAACTCCATCCAGTATCTCCAGGTCTTATTAGGGTGCATACCTAATTCTTTCCCTTGCCAATCTCAAGCTCATTATCAAAAATTAATTGTTCAAGTTCAGCAACTCTAGCATTTGTCAATAGATCATTGAATTTTGTAGAAGAAGCCACCACACTAATAAGCTTATTTAGGTATTCAAAAAATTGATAGACAAATATAAAAACTTCTGATACTACAACCAAACACAACTGGAGACAATGAGCAAAATAATGTATATAATAGGCAAAAGAACACTCATTTGCTAATACGGCTTGTAGTCCATGAATGCTTCACCATAGTATTTCCACCATCATATCCTTGTCCTCGAATATTTTGAATGCTAAGATTATATCGGGAAAGAACATCACAAATTTGTTTCTTCAAATTTAACCCAATTGTATCTAACACAAGCATAATCTCAAAGAACCTTTCTCTTATAAACTCTTTATTATTAACAAATCTCAAAACAATAGCTATTTGCTATTTTCTTGCTTCATCTTGAGCTTCATCCACAATTATGCAATATCTAGAATCATCAATACCTTCTAAATTTTTTTTTTTTTTTTGCACTTTCTTAGCAATTATAGATAATATCTCCTTTCGAATTTTAGGTGAAGAATAAATAGTATTTTTAAGAATTAGGATTATTCTTTCCTATATGAGTGAGGAAGGAATAATTTGACCATTGTTCACCTTTTTCCAAACTTTAAATCCATCATGTATGAAGCATTTGTCCCGAACGACTAAATGGTTTTGCAAACAAGAAGCACGGAAGACAATAAGCAGCATTCTTTGAAAGAGACAATTCTAACCAATCAAGAACTAACTGGTACCATGATATGAGAAATCGATAACCTTTTTCATCGATAAATTCAGGATGATTTGGAGGATCAAGTTGGTATGATCCATTTCTAAGATAGGCACATCGAATCTCATCTTTATCATGAGGATAACTCTAGATTGATTGGCGGCCCCCACGATCACGTACAATAATTATGCATCATATTTTTTCTTATTCCAACATTAGAACTTTTGCTATAACCTCATCGTCCAAAGTGAGAGTTGAAAAATCTAAATGGTGAGAATGAGAATCAAAAGCTTGTTTCGAATGCGTTCTTTCAACTATCTCTTACAAAGGCCTTTTATTGAAGAAAGAATCTATAGTTTTATTGAGAATAATTAAGATTGATAGACAAATGAAAAAAAAAATTGAGAGTTTAATATTGTAGGTGGATGCACTCAAGCAAGGCAGCCATGAGCTAATAATTTGGTGAAAATAATGAAGAAGAGTTTAAAAAGAACTTTTTGAGGGGCTCCAAAGGTCTAGACCCTGATGAGCTCTACTTCCTTTTGTTTTTTTTTTGCCTTTTTCCCTTTTTCTTTTTCTAGTAGTTATTATTATTTAAAAATTTAATCTAGTAATTACTAGTATTATATCAAGTTAGTTTTAACAATCTTAATAGATCTTTTTATTTTTTTTAATTTGAAATATTTGGAGGGGAAAATATCCTATATAAACCTAAAAATAATAACCCTATTAAAAATTTTGACTGGTTTATTCAATTTTTATATTTTTATTTATGTATTTAGTTATTATATATGGATAAATATATCCGCTCCACGTTGATTTTTAAAATGTTAATATATTGAATATTTCAATTAAATTCATGTCATTGAAATACAATTCAATATATAGATAAATAAATTAAATTCACATATATCATATATCCATTACAAATATTTCAATAACATAACACATGTTTTAAATCATCCATCAATCTTTAAATCTCTTTACATCATATTCTCCTATGCCTAGATGATGGTTATCTGTCTGAGTGTCAGTGGGTGACTTATCACAAAATGCTCTCTAGATGAGATCTGTGGCCCTAAAGTCGTGTTCCAGCATGTCTTCAACGGTGAGCATGCCTCTTCGATGACTGTAGAGATGATGCATATGAGATCATATTTAGGCTACCATCTATGGTATTAAAAAGTATGAAAATATATATTAACATGGTGTTTCAAATATGATATTAAATTAAGTAATTAAAAACATACCGGGTCTGTCAATAGTATGGATGCGTAAGGTAGAGGCATAGGGACATAACGTGTAGGGCGAACATGAGGTGGCACATGTATCGTGTTCTATGTCATAGAATGAACAAGCAGAAAACACTAGAGATTGTCATTTGATATATGCCATGGTGAAACCACTTGCTCTCCAAGATCTCGTGCTCCCCTAATGTTGTGCAATTCAAAATGATTCCAAGTCCAAGCACTAACATGGTGGGAGGCTACATACTTCCTCAACTCTGCTGGTTAGTAACAATCTACTGGCCAAATAAGATAGCAGGGAGTCATTTGTACATATTCATACTGGTGAAGAAAGTGCTTAGTCGTATACGGCTCCACTACTTTCCCATATTCGATGGTGCCGTGGTATAATATTATTGATATCTCGCTGACATCGATCCCAAAATCTAGAGTCAAAATAATATGCCAATAAATAGAAATACAATAACACGGACATCCTATACATCTACAACATAGTCGTGGTACTCACGTGATTCTGGTTGCATCACCATTTCATAATCCTGGGACATGTCGTCCCCGTGTCAAATAGTACAAAAGGAGCAAATATCTAAAAATACTTGTATATATCCCTTAGCACATCTTTCGGAACTCATTTGAGATCCAGTACACTAATGCTAGATATGTGCAAACTTCACCTCGATATATTGTGTCCATTACTTCTCGATCTTGAAACCGCTATACCTAGACATGATGCAATTTCGCAATAATCACTGGACGCTCAATGCTAGTGAACATAATTGATTCCTCGTTCAGTATCCCGAAAATGAGCTGGACATCATGAAGTGTAATAGTCATCTCACCAAATGGCATATAAAAAGTGTTAGTTTTCAGATGTCAACTCTCAACAAATGCAAACAACAATGACTGATCAAGGTACTCAAACATACAACTAATGAGATGACTAAGTCCAGATCCATCTCGCCTTTGTCTGTAAAAATGGTAGAAGTCAACTTCCAACTTTATCATGTCGGGGGTGACATATCAAGGTCCTCACTTGTTACCCGTCTAAACTGCAGCTACAACATGTGCACTAAAACCAAGCAATAGACTAAACTCCATGGGGCCTCCCGACACTGATCCTTGTAACATCCATTCGTACGTCTAGTCACATTTATGTACGTAATTAGAACGAGCCGTCTCCTCTTCCATTGTCCCAAACTGCTGTCTCATATGAACGGTACTGTGGCCTGATGTCTAATCAAGACCATGGCTCAAGACCATGGCCCAAACCTTGACGATCTTATTGATACAAACCTTGGCCATCTCCATGATCTGATATCTGAGCATCGTACTCTAAACTC
Organism: Rhazya stricta; assembly: GCA_001752375.1. Lineage (NCBI taxonomy): Eukaryota > Viridiplantae > Streptophyta > Magnoliopsida > Gentianales > Apocynaceae > Rhazya > Rhazya stricta. Next base: position 4,906,432 of record MEJB01000015.1, read on the forward strand.
TCACTGTATACTTTGAACTCTTGGGCATACTCCTGATCAATCTAGGAAGTAGTATATACGGTGCGATTTTAATTTATTTCATAATATAATAATTGCAGCTTAGCTTGAACTAAAAATGTTTTCTTTTAAAAATACAAAAGTGAGAGTCATAGTACTTTTGGAAGATAAGTATTTTTAAATAATTATTAATTTTTTAGGATAATATCGTCTTACCGGCCAACTACCATGTGGCCCATGATTCCAAAAGCTGCGTTTATGGAGCACACATCACAAGCTATCGCATTAGCATTACCCCTATATTCATCTTTTTGAAATTTTTGCTGCCAAATTCTTTGTTGGTTTTATGATTTTTAGTTCATGAAAATATAGTTTCACTCTTTGGTTCTCAATTATGCTCTTCAGTTGAGGTTATCTATGTTCTCAATTATACTAGCCTTTCTGATATTCCAAAGTTACAAAATTCTGCTGGAGTATGTAATCCCTATATTCATCTCCACGTGCCAAGGAGGAATATCCTCTATACGTATATTAGTATGACCTCTACTCGGACCCCTATTCGGAATGGTGTGGCGAAGCAGGGCATACTACTCTTACCATGACCAAAACTAAACGGGGTTAGTAATTTCGAACAATTTATTGTCTCCCTCGTCTTTGTGTTTTATCCTACTATTACATACTTTAAAAGAAATCAAGGGTACAAAGTTTAATAGTTTGACTATGATTCTTTCCACAAGTTTCAAGCAATTAAAACTAATAAAAAATTATGCATCTTTACCACTATCTAACGTGTAACGATATTAAGACATAAATCAAAATATTCCTACTTAAATAAAAGGAAACAGAAACAATTAGTCATAATAATTATTTTATATTTTTCATAGAGATTAATAGGTAATAATCGGATCGTCCTCAAATGTGTATAGAATGTAATATTAGAGTTCTAAGATAACTAGAAATCAATAAAAGATAATTCTATAAATAATTATCAAGAATAGCAGAGTTAAAGAAGAAATTAAAATTCATAGCAAATATAATTACATTGTATCGATCCAATGACAGGATATATTTCTTCATTTTTCTTCAATTTCTAATTACACATTCAAAATATTAATTCGCATAATTTGTAAAGTAATATAATAGGTGATACAGAATAACATGCAACGTACATTATATCAGACTAGTTCGGAGAAAGGCAATTCCACTTTTTACTATTTATTGATTAAAAAGATGAGTTCAAAAGAATATTAATGATTCGAATTTTTCTTTTTTGGCCTAACAAAGTGTTTGGGTTGAGGGACGTAGAAAAGGTACAAATTTAGGTGTTATGCTATGTTTAATTTTGTAGAGGAGAACTAAAAGGAAATGAGTGGCATAGTTATTATTGGCTGAATTTAAATTAGCTTTAGAGTATTGAAAGAAATTTTATTTTATTAGAATAAAGAAAGGTCGGAAATGTACGTGTAAAAAAAATTTTGAATTTGTAATCATATTCAACGAACTTTTTCATTATAAATGTTATTATAAATAAAATTTTATAATTTAAAAAAATTAGAAATATATTATTAAAAAATTATTTTCTCATGGGTATAAACAAATGACTTTTACATTGTAAGAATGTGATCTGCTTTATTTGGAAGCTAGACCAAATTTGATTTTCATCCAAACACATGTTAAAACAGATGCGGTGAAGGGAAGCAAAATGTTGTTTGTCCCATTAACAAGATTTAAAAGGGGCAAAGTTCTCCCAACTTTGTTTACCACATTCACAATATTTGAACTCGAAATCTTATGATGAGTATAAATCTTCTCGTCACTTGAAACAAAAAAAAAATGTTGATAATGATTATACTCCTTAAAAATATGGATTAATAGGTAACTTTGATAATTTATCCCTCCATTTCCTCTCATTAACTATCCAATCACATTAATATTATAATCAAGTYCTCCTTTTATCCTTAATACGTGTCATGTTGGGTTAAAATATACATACAAAGAAAGATAATAAACTTATCTGAAATTAGTATTAAAATTACATTTTTATTCTTATTTTAGAAAATAAGAAAATTAATTGTACATGAAAAAGAAAATAAAATGAAAAGAAAAAAGTTAACTTTGTAGATTAAAAACGAAAAAAATTAAGTTAATATTTATCAGACCAATATTTATCTTTGTGGTGTATGATTCAAATATCCTCAACTGTAACATCTTACCTTAATTAAATTGTTACCCTAATTATGATTTTTTAACTGTGGATACATAATAAAATAATAACTCAATCAATTCAAATCACTCCATATAAAGTGGTACTTGATCAGTTATAAGTGTAATCCACATATTTGTCTCCATCTATATAAATCATGCATTCTTGATTATGCTCTTATTGATTACAATATATTTGTGAAAACTTGTTCCTCCCACTCTTCTTAATCTTCCAATCATTTTTGGCGAAGTTCTTTCATCTTAAATATCACAGAGAATTTAGCCCGAAAACTTAGAAAAGCTCATAATCAAAGGCTTTTTTATTAGCCTAATAATTTGAGACATTTGATAAGCGAATCGTTAAGTCAAAGCGAGATTTGAGGTTTGACAAACGGATCTTTCGAACTTGATCTAAATCGAATCTAAATTAATCTCATCAAAATTAGAATACCGAAAGATCTAATTGGGGGGAAAAAAAAAAAAAAAGCTTTTTGAGTTCACTCAAAAAATCTCAAACAACCTTTAATTATAAAGAGAAAGTTCCGTATTATTGAGGTATAATGATTTTAACTTAATGTTTTCTAACTTCTTTGGTAAAATTTATGACTTAAAAAGATCGTTATTATCATAAATTTATATTTTTCCAAATATGAATAACATTTATTTTTTATATTTTTATAAAATCTTTTATATGCGATATATTTCTCAAATATATAACTAAAATAAAATATTCGCAAACATATAACTAAAATAAAATATCTCAATATATTATACGTTAATAATTATTAACAATATATTGTAAAAATATGAATTGTTAAGTTAGTCCATAGAACACTATTTCCCTTCGTATTTGTCTTTAAAATATATATTCTTGATAATAAATTTTAGTCTTAGTTTTGTTATCCCAAGATAACAAAGTGAATTAACATTTCAATGCTTACAAACAAAGTCTACGAAAATGCACATACATGAATTTGTTTATAAAAATTAAAAAGAAAAAGACAAACACAGCAAGTAGACGGGTTATTTAAAAGATTTTAGTCCAAGAAGGGCCTTTTTGGGATTGCGTGAGGAAAAGTGATCTCCTGTGAAGAAAAATACTATCAATGGAAGTGCTGTGAGAAAAAGTGATGTCAGGGAAAATAATCCCTGTTGCTTTTAAGGGAAGTTTCGTCTCATAAACTTTTTTTAAAAATAATTAAAAACATTTCTCATAAATTAATTAAAATTTACTAAACACCTTTAACGACTTTCCTTCACGGCAGTTAATATTTATCAAATACRTTGATAACTATTTTTATTACTTAAAAGTAATTRTTTGAGTTGATAAAAAATAATCTCAAACGCATCAGAAGGGRCAATTTTGAGATTARTATAAGCGAAAGTGATGTCAAAGAAAACACAACTGATAACTATTTTTAAGAAAAATTTTATCTTTTAACTGTCTCTTAAAGGAATTAAAGCAGTTGAATCTGAGTTTTACCAAATATCTTATACAACTTTTCCTCCCACAACAACTGAGGTTACCTAAAAACTTTAATAGTTATATTTTTTTTCCTCCAAAAACAGCTTTTGAATTAGAAAAAACAATCTCATGTTTCCTCTTAACTGCTCCCCTTGGGTCTCTTCCCCTTTCCCTCAATCCAAAAATAGCCTAAAGCATTCGAGTCAAGTGATTATTTTATTTCCAGCAGCTGGATGAAACAAAAATCTTTCTGTGGCTACTAAAGAAAACCAGGGAAAGGGATGATCAATATGGAAATGTCTTAAATATAGGTTGGATATTAAGTACCGAGTGATGATCCGTTTAAAGCAAAGCCACGAGAAGGAATAATTGCTTGTGGGACACATCTTTTCCCTCCTAGAATTTTGCTGACCAGCAACAAATTTACAAAATTCCCTCAGCTCAATTCACAAGCCATTTTTGAGTAGTTGATATTTTCTCTCTATCTTGAAACATCATCCGACGGTTCTCCACAAGAATTTGCAAGCACACGCTTATAAAACCATCGAAGCCAGCCCCTCCCCTACTCCCCTTCCCTCCACACTACTCAAGAGCTAAGCTAAGGAGGAACCCAACAACGACGARACTGATTTCTGTTCTTTGTTTTCTTTGGTTCTTAACACCCTCTGATAACTTCCATTACTTTAGGACGCAGTAAAAAGCTCGCTCAGTCCGATATAATAATCGGCAGACACAGAACGGAAGCATATGGCGTCAACTCTCTCTGTCCGGCCTGACCGAACCATTCTTGGTGGTAATCCGGCCGGTTCATCGCGGTCCAGGCCTTCCAGACGCCGACCGGTTACACTGAAGAACGATCAGCGGGTCAGATGGTACGCGCTTTTCACCCWTAATCGGCGGTCATTAGTCTCGGCCCCTCAAGCTGGTTCCAGAGCAGACGACTCGGCTCCTTTCGAGATGTCACTGGAGAACGCCTTGAAGGTCTTGGGCGTCTCTGAGGGGGCCTCCTTTGAGGATATTGTCCGAGCTAAGAATTCAATTCTTGCCGCTTGTAAAGACGACCAGGAAACTATTGCCAAGGTTTTCGATTTATTTTTAACCCATTTTCACTCTCTTAATTCATTTTGCCCTATTTTTCTTTCTTCATATGTCGTTGGAAGAATTGGGAAAGATTTAGGGGTTTCTTGGATCATAAGCATTCCATCACAAAGCACTTTGTTCCTTTTACCTTCTGGATTAGCATGAAGTTAGAAATTTTATTTCAATTCGCGACTGTTAGTTCATCAATGTGCTGATCGTGGAAAGAAATGAACTTCGATGCTGGGTTCTCTGAGCTTAAAGATTTTGAATGAATATAATTCTCAACTTGTTGACTTGCTTGTATTTGAACTTCACTTACTCTCCTAACTGTGGAAGTCCATAATTCCGGTCTTTAAGATGTCTTTTGTGGGTTGAAATAGAAGAAGTTACCCTGGAAGAAATATGATTCATGTCTTTTATATGGTGATGGGAACGGGATGATTGTTTTCTTAATTTTCTTGTAGGGTACTAGAGGTAATTACCTGTTGGAGGTGGTGTTGTTTGCCTAAACTGAAGTTCACATCTGTGCTCTATTTTTCAATTTTTCAGACCACTTTTGCTGTTAAAAAAGCCAGCTCTTTGGCATATGTTCTATTCAAAAGATACTGTCTGGGTATATACCATATTTAATTGTATTGCCTTTGTGAACTGTCATGTTGATCATTGGTTTGCATTTTTTCTTTTTGGTCGTTTCCACAATTTTTATTCCTTTAATCCTTCCATAACGTTTGATAGTTTCTGCTTTTATGCAAACTCACTTATGGTTTGGGTGCTTGAAAATTTATCAAGAATCTTTTCCCCAACTGTTTACTTTTCTACTCCAGATCAGCAGAGGAATAGGAGTTGAATTCATCTCTAGCTGCCTTCTTTTTACATGAATGATTAAGAGTCATGGGTTGTATCTGGASCTATGCTTATGAAGAAAGTTGGAGTTATGTTGTTTGAGGGAGTCTGAAGCATCAGTTTCCTTTTAAGCTTGTCATTACTAACTAACTTTAATACATGTAATTTCGTGCATCCCCCATCAAATGATAGTTAACAAAAAGGACATCGGACTTATCCTGCCCTCTCTTTTTTCCCTTTACATTTCCAGTTCGGGAGAAAAATAAAATATTTTGAAGGTTGTTATTTCCTTCAATACAAAAAGAAATAAAATTGAACAGATAATATTTTCAGGTTAGTGTTTTGCTTTGGCAAGAACATGAGGCGAATGGTCGTGAAGAGGATGATCTGGAAGATAGGTAGTTTCATTTGATTAAGTTTTGTCTGCTTTCCAATTTCAAATGGGATTTTCAGATATTAGTGCAAGCCAAGAGTAGCTTTGTGGTTCCATTCTATTCGAGTTGAAAATGGGTCTCTAAGAAGTTAAGGTTTAATGATGAGCACCATTATTAGCTTGTTTTCTTGTATCTCATGCTATTTGTTAAATTATTTTGGAAAAGGAAACTCATGGTGTGAAACAAATGTTGTCTGTGATCCTTTCTTGAATCAGAGGCCTTTACGGACGTCTATCCATCTGTCCATACATAAGCTTGTGAGAAACCATAATCATTGTACTGGAATTATCTTACTAGTCTTACTAGTATCACAGTGGTCCTGTTTCATGCCTTGGGTTAAAATACCTAATAGATCCTGCATCCAAGGAAACATACATGATCAACTTTCTAGACCAATCATGCTTGGGATTATATCAGCTGCAGGTTATTCTCGAGGACATGAATTCTCAGTGTCTTTTCTGATCCTTACCTTTTTGGACTAATAAGGTCAATGTTTTTTGTCCAGGTAGAGGCTGCATACGATACGCTGCTAATGCAAAGCTTATCACAGCGGAGAGCAGGAAAGGTTGTTAGTAGTAGCATTCGCTATGCAGATGTCAAGCCTGTAACTGCTCCTAGGATGGGATCAATGCCACAGTGGCTGCAGACTACTGTCAAGGGCTCACCTATTTCTGTGGAAGCACCATCAACTGGAGAGATGGGCATACAAGCAGGGGTCTATGGAGCTTTAATGGTACTGACTTATGTAAATGGAGCCTCAACATCTTCTGTGACACCTTATGCTGCTGCTGATGTCCCTGGGCTTATTTTAGCAACTAGTTTTGGGGCTTCGTTGTACTTCATGACAAAGAAGAACATCAAGTTAGGTGAGAATATATTTTCTGGCACTGAAGCAAACAACAATAACTTTACATATCCAGAAGAGATAATAAATTGAACAACTTGAGGAGCAAGAGTAATGTAGAGTTAATTCAAGGAATGAAAATTTCACATTTGAGATTGTTAAGCAACAATTTTCAATCGCAAAGGAATCTCAAAAAACCATAGATCTTATTTGTCGGGTACATTGGAAGGAAATTATTGAACTTACTTAAATTACATAATTTTCATATCACTGTTCCTCTTGCTTATTAGAATCTGCAAAAGAGTTTACTTACCTCTCTGCGGTATAATTAAATACATTCTGAATATCTATAATACAGATTTTCTATTATATTTACTAGAAGATTTTATATATGTAGCTGCTCCTTCCAAATTTTGTTTTCCTAGTCTATGAATGGCAAGTGACATAATATGTCAATGAGTGGTGAGGGGCATGATGAAATTTGATTGGGGGTTTTCAAGTGATTCAGATAATATCTAACTTTTGCTACTGATGGTGTTCCCTTGCTTGTTCCTATCACATTTTACAACTGATGAACATTAATATTTAAAACAAGATTGATCATCTATCCTGTTGAAAAAGAAAAGACAAGAGGAGTATGGTTCGATGTTTGAATAATAATTAATTTTCAATTTATCAGTATAATGGAGATATTCTGTCCATCAAATTGGGCCGTGAATCTTTGGTTACATTTGATTTCAGCTGAATATCATAGCTCAAAAATTGTCTTTCGGTTACTGCCTGCAGGGAAGGCTACTGTCATAACAATTGGAGGGCTTGTGGCTGGTGCCGTAGTTGGCTCAGCTGTTGAGAACTGGTTGCAAGTTGACATAGTCCCATTCCTTGGCATACATTCACCTGCCACGGTCGTGAGCGAATTTATACTCCTCTCTCAATTTTTGGTGTCTTTGTACTTAAGATAGGATGGAATCAAAATTTTAGTTCTGACTTTTAACTGGAATGTACAAGTTTATTCTTTTCCTCGGTCCTATCTGTGCAAGCCTAGGATATATATGTTCACCTGTTGTAGAAAGAACTTGATTTGATATTTGCTATTTAATGGAATAGCAATGTACAGTATTTGTGCTTCTTTTCCCCACTTAGTCATCATCTTTACCATTTCTTCTGGAGCTGATACTCTGCAAATTTCTCATCATTCAAATTTGACGAAGAACAAATAGAAAAAAAATATATACGAGGAACCCAGAATTACTTGATTGTTAACAAGCTCGAAATAGCTTTCTCCTCCTGATATTCTGGTGTTTGTTGAGCCATTGTTGCTTTCTATAGGTGGACTACTGTTATTTATTCTTTCATGCTCCCAGAAAGAACATAGAGCTTAGAGAATGGCCCTTTTTGGCAGCGTCATTGGTGGAGATAAATCTTGGCACTTTTTATAACTTCAAATATAGTCGGAAGCATGAAATAATGAAATGCTAATAAATCAAATTACCGGATATAGATTATAGTCCAGAAACTAGTCAGTTTCGCCCATGAAAAAGCTTGGTTCTTGATTCCTCGCCGGCAGAAATGTTGTACAATCTAAGTATGCTCATTTGATTCGTACCTTTTGTGCTAGTTCATAATTGAAGTAGTTCAGGTCATCTTCCTATCACAAGGTCCTCTCCGAATTACATTGTACCAACCTGCAAAGCTGCGACTTTATGTTAGTATGGTTCAAATAAAAGTGTCAACATTTGTCCTGGAAGTCTCAAATCCCATTCCATTAAATTCCGGGTGTGAATAAATACAAGGATGGCCCACTTAATCTCCACCTTTATACTACAACTTTCTTAACTGTAGATGATAAAGATGTGAGAAGAATCAGGAAAGACGAGCAACAAAATTGTGGGCGACATATCTGAAGAGAACTTCCCAGCCACTCTCAATGCTTAACTACAACAAATACAAATAACGATGTCTCAGCGAGCTGCTTTGACACATTCTAATGTACAATACCATCGATCGAAACACCAATCCGTAAAGAATGAAGAAAAACAATGGAAAATATGGCTCGAAACCTATAACAAGCCATAACATTTCCCTTGCTTTCTTGGGTTACCTTTTCCCATCTTCATGTTTTGAGCCTTCAATATATGATGCATTCCCATCTTTCTCAGTATTATAGTTGCTGCTTAGAAGGTCAGTGTACATTTTCAAGGTGGCCTTGGAAAATTCTGTCATAGAGTCCAAAACTCTACCAAATGCTGTCTGAAATCCATTCAGCGTGACCTTTTGAGTTTCTTGCATGCAGTTCTGGTGGTTTTCCTTTTCTATGTCAACTTTTCTCCTGAAATTGTCCAACAAATCCTTCCTCTCTTTCAAGAATTCAATCCGGTGATCAATCTCTTGGTCCTCAGAATAATCTGTGAGCTTTAATTCGCAAATCCTGTTCTCAGCCTTCTGGAATGCAAGAATCTTTCTTTCTAGTTCTTTTGAGAGGCTATCAACTTTTCTCTTTTGTTGCTGTTCCTCTCCCTGCTGAACCCACAAAGCTCTAACATCTTTTCCACAGCTTCTTATAGCATAAGAAACTGCTTTAGCTGGTAGTTTGTCCATAGAAGCCAACCATTTCTGACAAAGGACAAGAAGTGGGGGACCATTCACCTGATATGGAGGGGCGGAACTCCTGCTTCTGGAATAAAATTCAACTTCAGGGACAATGAACTTAGAGAGCCACCCATGCAGGGCTTCAATATATGCCTTCTGGGCTGCAACGTATTCCGTGAAACATGTCCGCAAGTTGTGAAGCTCAGCCTCAAGCTGAAGAGTCGCCAGCCTGTGAGAGTCATTGCAGAATTTTCCATATGTAGGGCAGGTAAAAGTTTTCACTTCAAACATGATCTTGTTCTGGATTTCATGGGATTCTGACATACTTTTCCAGGATTTCATCATACTGCAGCAAAGGGAAAGAATTCAGCAAAGCAAGCATTTTTCTTTAGATAAGAAAAGCAAAGCGAAAACATTACCAAGTGATTAAACTAGTTCTTTTGTCTCCTTGTCTATTCTATCTCAGTAGATCTACTTACCCTTGAAGTAGTTCAATAATTTGGGGCTGAAGCTCCTCATCTCTAAGTTTCTCAATTTTTTGTGATATCGTTTCAGCACTTCTAATTGCAACTAGGATCCTGCAATACAAATCTTTTACTGCTGCTCTGGTTTTTTCCACTGTGAGTCCTTCATCTCCTCTAACATCTTGATCTCGTAGTTGATTGCATTTCTTCTCATATATTTTCCTAGTGCTATCTCCAGCCTAGAGATAAAAGAAATTTTGGGTCAACTATACAATGCCAATACTAAGAGTAACATGAAAAAGAAATTGTATGCTAATCTACTGATCTTCACTGTATGTGCTTTGACCAAGTTATCTAATTCGATTTTGGTGATTTTGCTTAATTTGTTCCATTAATTGTTGCAGTCCAAAATATTGACCAAGATGGCATTTTAACTCCTGAAGAGTAACTGTAGTAGGTATTTCTAGAAACAATGTGGTTAAAGTTGATCAATTTCGATGCATGATCAATTGATTCTAGAGATTGAGCATTTTAACTCCTGAAGAGTAACTGTAGTAGGTATTTCTAGAAACAATGTGGTTAAAGTTGATCAATTTCGATGCATGATCAATTGATTCTAGAGATTGTAACTTAATGATCGAGAAGTCTATGGTTCAAGATTAACTTGTAGTAACTTTGGTAACAGAATAATAGCATGGAGAGCAGGAAAGTGCCAAAAGGTTATACTACTTTCCTTTGATAGGTGCAAAATTGGAAAACTCACTAATAACAAAAATACAAATTCTCCTCTTTGGTTTGCATGGATATGGGACCTGAAAATGGTATGCAGAATTTCCAGCTTATTGAAATAACCTGATTAGAAAACATCCTCTTCACAAGTAGAATAAATCATTAGAATTATGCAACTCATGCAATTCAGAGGAATGATAAATACCTTAACCTCTTCATATAGCTTCTTCTCCCAAGCATATAGTCTTCCCAGTGTCAGTGAATGGCTTCCAGAATCCATTCCACCATAATCATCGAATAGATCATTCTTGAACTCAGTCCAAGTTGAAGAGCCTTTGGAATTTGATGCTACGAGACTCTTACATGATGATGATCGAGATGAAGTGGACCGCCAGGTGATAGCTTGAATGATTTTTGTGGAGTTCTCTGCAACCACAGGAGAGATGTACAAGCTGTGAGATATGTACAAGTTCCAATTTCATCTACCAAAAACAGCATAACCAAAAAAATAAGGAGGAGAAATGCAAACACAATTTGCAATTATTTTTGTCCTGCTCACAGGACAATAGAGTGCAGAAGTTGCAGATAGAATTTAAGAATTAATAGAAGGATGAAGATTTTGTACTCTGTAAAAGAAAATTACAGGGGGAAACAACTAGAGATCTCAAAGGCACGTGAAAAGAAAAAAACCTCAAAAATCTTTCAATCTAGATGGCAATATAGAGGGACTTGACTCAATAATTGGCACCTTTCTTGTCGAACAAAGAAAAGAACCCCACATCATCACCATCAAGTAATATCATGTCAACCGGTAAGGTGAATTCACAAAGCAAGAACCAGCATAGACAATGCATGCATCAAAAAGTTTTAAAGGATTTGAAGAAAGGTATTCACCTTTTATATCCTCCAAATTGGACTGCAACTGGACCCTATTGACCTCTAACATCCTGGAAACATCCTTTCCAGCATCATAAGCCCTAATAAAATGATCTTCAATATCCTCTAGTGCTTCTAATAACTCCCTCCCTCTCACTGGGGTATCGATAACTGTCAACCCCTTCTGCTCCGCCTGGCTTGCATTACTAGCATCTAGAGCCTTCACTACCTCCACGCTGCTCTCATGCTCAACAGTCACTCTCTCCTTACCCAGAACTACTTTTCTCTCTTCCTCCAATCTCTCCCCATCTTCTTCCAAGTCTGGAATCCCTTCTTGCTCCCTTACTACCCTCAAATCCTCTTCAGATATTCTATTATATCCGCTTATTATCTCTGGTCTTACATGAGTGAAAGGGTTGAAGAAATCCCATCCAAAATCTCTTTGTGGCGAAGGCATTGAAGGAGGCATTTCCATATAAAAATACCCACACAGCGGTTGTTCTTCTTTTTTCGTTTTCTCCTCTGTCTCCTCGGAAGAATCTGATGCACTAGAAGATTCACATGACTGGCAAGTAATAGTTTCCTTGTTTGGTTCAGACGGTGTTTGCTGAAGAAACAACGGGTTGGAAACCACATTGTCTTTGGGAGGAGAAGGTGGGCAAGGTGGTGGCAAAGCAATCAGAAAAGGAGAAGGCGGCGAAGAATGGCGTGCAACAAAGAGCTTAATAGCCGCTGAGACTCCATAAAGTGATTGACAGTATCTATAATGTGCATCCGCCAGAGTATATCTTCTTTCTACAGCTAACTTAAGTTGGTGTTTTCTCTCTCTGCATATGGCCACTACTTCCTCTTCTTCTTCTAACCTGGATGCCACACAGCCCATTTCTTCTTTACAGGGCGAATGTTAGAGAAGTGTTTTCTGCTTTTGGAAGATATCTAGCTACAAGAAGATAGGAGGGGAAAAAGGTAATTTCTTGGAGGAATGTGGCTTGAAAAGATTTGGAATTGAAGAAAAATAAAGGAAAAAGGCTACCTTTTAGTGGACTTGGAGACCAACCCGCTTGTTATCTTGAAGTAGAAAGAGAGAGAGCTCCAGCACAAGATATAGGTTTTGCATAGAGGCATAGAACAAGCCACTCGGCCATTTGAACACCCTGGGAGCTGAACTAAAAAGTGGGTTTCCTCGAAGAATGAGGGAGGCACTCACTGGTAATACAAAAAGAAACACAAAAACAGAGAGACTCTGCAAAAAGGAAGTGGTCATTCAGTCACAGGAGAGAAAGAGAGAGAGAGAGAGAGAGAGAGAGAGAAACCTGTCACTACACTAGTCACAACTCAGGGAGAGCAAAGAAGAGGATGTTTTCTTTTCCTTTTTTACGTTTCTTCTGCAAAAAATACTATTAAAGAGATCACTATTGTGGGAGACTCTCTTCTCTTTGTTACCAGAAAGAAAACACCACTACTTACATTGGGATAAATGTGGAAATTTCTTTTGGTAGTAATAAACTATTCTATACTGTTAATAAACCATCAGAAATGACAGAGAGAGAGAGAGAGAGAGAGAGAGAGAGAATCAAGGAGTAGTTGCCAGGTTAAGGGGCTCGAGGAAGAGGTGATGGCATTCTTGTGTCAAGTATTGATGTTTTTGGTGTACAACCAGAACCTAGGCATGTCCATAATGACATTGATGAAATACAAAGAAGCACCTGCCAAAAAACAAAAAATTTAGCAGAGATTTGTAGAGGGAGACAGACAGAGAGGGTGAGAGAGGAGTCAAAGTGAGTTTAATGGTGGTAAAGGGGCAGTAATGTCCATTCAGTGGAGGAGAGTGAGAATGGGAATCCTGTGGTACAGAGTTGTGATGGGAACGAATGATAGATTTTGCGAATATTTAAGTCATAATCTGCAATTATGGGATTATAATGGTTTGTTCCTTCCTTTTGTCAGTTTCTTGGTGGCGATAAATGCAGAATTTAACTCACCAGCCTAGATGGCCTCTCTTATTAGTTCATTTATGATGAATGCTAAACCCTGACAATAGGAAAAACCCCTAATGGCTAGAATTTAGAACTACACGTGGTATTTGAGAAACTCTTCCTTTGTTTCAAGATGTARGTTCTCACACAGAAGAGCAAGAGAGAAGGAGCAGGAAACCTCGACCTCGTAATCGCCCATCTCCAACTATTTCATTCTCTAATTAAGCTACTGGTACTATTATTTTATTTCACCTTCTTAGGAAACCGAGCTATTATGCCATGGAAATACACTGCAATACAATTGGTGACTGTGCAGCAGTACCACTGTTGAAACGAATAGGTTAAAATAAGTGTTTTATTGTATGAACCGAACACTTCTCAACATCAAACTTTAACCTTTGACTTCAAATTATTCGTTGCCTGATTCTAACTACACCACAAAATTTCAAATATAACTTCGGAAAGGCTTGTCTGGTTAAAGAAGGGGATTTTTTGTTAAAGAATCTAATTAATCAATATATTTGAGAAAAAGGTCCTATTTTAAATAATCTTCATCAAAAGGTCTCATTTATTTAAAAAATTTAAAATATATTATTAAATGACTAAAATACTCATCTATATTAAATTATTAAATTATCTCATCTCAATAGATTTTTTAAAGATCAACATATTTTGTTGTTATCTTAATTGTCTATAACCAACAGAGAAAGTGTCAAATTTTTTTCTCTTTCTCACGTAAATCTCAGCAAAACTTACAAGATCTTCTTTCTTTCTTATCCATTTCACTCATTTGAAAGCTCCGAACCAAGAGTTTTCTTCTCAATTTTATTGTTGAAGATCAAAGCAACAAGAAGCCAAACCATTTTTAAGAAAAAAAAAATATGTTGCTATCTCTATCACTATATGTAATTGAATTTCTAAACTTATATCCATGGTGATTTGTTTTCTCTGTATACTACATTGCATGAATTAAAGGATCATTTCTCGTCTATAAGTATGGATAAACAATATCTATGACGAAATTGTTTAAGTTAATCTATCAGCATAAGTAATAGTAGCCCATCATGCTAGGCATTTTGTCACGGTGCGCCACTGTGATGGCCAATATATCATATTTTTCGCATCACAGAATGTCATCATTATGGAATGTTATCGTTATAAAATGTCTGCCACGGTAGCCTTCTGTGATGGTATATATGAAATATTTCTTATCACAGCTTGTCATCGTCATAGAATGTCTGCCACAGTGACCTTCTGAGATGATTAATATGAAATATTTTTTCATCACAACGGATCACCGTGATAGAATGTCTGTCACGGTTGCCTGCTATGATGCTTAATATGAAATACTTCTTATCACAGCATGTCACTGTGATACATTGCCTACCACGGTCGGGTGCTGTTATGAATATCTGTAATTTTCATTTTTAGTTTATTCTTAGACAGAAATATTGTTCGGCTGATGTAGAATTAAGAAAAACTAAAACTAATACAATTTCATTAAATATTTCACACATAGTGGGCCACCGTGATACACTACCTACCACAGTGGGCTGCTATGATGAACAAATCAGTTTAACAATAATTTTTTGTAAATGCTAATTTTAGATTGTTGACTTAAGTTATGGGTGTATCGGATAATTCGTGGATATATGTTTGTTATTTTGGTGAGTTTCTTGAGAAACAAGGTGGTGGTGGGTGGATATGAAAGTATAATGGTTCAGCAAATGTGGCTCCAGCTCTTATTTTCGAAAATATTACTCATGTGGAGTTATGTGAAGCAGTTCAAGGGGCAATAGGGATAGATTTTGAAATAAATGATATAGAGATGACAAGTATGATGCCCGAAAATTCTAACTTTCCGATACTACCAAGGAGAATTGATTGTGACTACAAATTAAAATGGTATCTCTTGGTTAGTAAAGAATTTCCTCTATATATTACTCTTTTGGAGAAAGAATTTGAGGAGATTGAAGAAGACAATGGTTTAGGAGCGAGTGAAGCACAAGCAGAACCTATTGTAGATGATGGTGAAGCACCTATTGTTGAAAACAGTTTGAACGAAACACCTATTGCTGAAAATAGTTTGAACGAAACACCTATTGCAACAATGTTTGAGATGCAAACAGATTGAGATGGTATGGATTCAGAGTATCTTCCTGAAGATGCTCGTGTGGTGGTGGAAACATCGAGGAATTAACGGCTGATTTAGGTTCAACTCCCTCTAGGCCGTGATTGAGGATATTAGAATGCGAATATTAGCAAAGAAACAATTCTTCCCAACAAAAAAGCTTTGATATTGAGGTTATATTGGTTTGCAATTAGTTGTCACTTTAAGTTTAACGTTAAGAAATCAAACAAGTCTATTTATACAGTTGTTTGTCTTTAGAAGACCTATAAGTGGCATTTGCGGGGTAATGAATCATAAATGTTTGAAGTTCGTACTTACCATAGCCAACACACATGCTCCATGAGTGTTAACTGCCGAGATCATAGACATGCTACTTATCCACTAATTGAAACTCACATTAGCTCTAAATTCGTAGATGCTACAATGATTTACAAATCGAGAAACATCATCAATGATGTTGGTGAAGAGTTAGGCATAGCTATAATTTACAGTAAGGCATATTCTGCTAAGTATTTTAATTATGGGCTCGTCCGAGGAACACCGGAGGATAGTTATGCCAAATTGTCATCGTACTGTCATGTTTTAGAGCAAGCTAATCCTGGCACAATAGCGTTCACGATAGTATACATTTTAGGTACATTTCTTAGATTGTCATATTTTGTAATACGTTGTTTTGTAGCAATTTTATTCATTGAAACTGACATATATTTCCAATTTAGGTACCTTTTTGTGACACTAAGATAAAGTATACGTGGATATTAGTCAATGAAACCCCTCATTTGCATAGACAGTACATTCATGACAAGTAGATATCGAGGTACTCTACTTGTTGACACTTGTCAAGATGCAAACAGTCAAATATATTCATTTGCATGGGATGTGGTTGACTTTGAGAATGAAGCTTCATGGACTTGGTTCTTTCGTCACTTGGGGGAAATAACGGATGATACAAAGAAATTGGTCATTATCTCGGACCGTGAAATAAACATTCTAAATGCATTTAGAAATGTCTATCAGTTCGCACATCATGGAAATTGCATATGGCACTTGAGCAATAATTTGAAGGCTAAATTTCCAAGGGCTTATTTGTCATTATTATTCAAAAAGATTGTAGAGGTACTTTGCAGTAAAAAAGATGAGTTCGGAGAGTACTTAGAATTTGCTGGTTTGCATTATTGGAGTGGAGCATATTTTAGAGGGACTTAATACAATATAATGACAACAAACAATGCAACATCTTTGAACTCCGTGGTGAAAGAGGCTCGAGGTTTTTCTATAGTTAGTCTGATCCAGTACATTAGATAATTATTGCGAAAATGGTATTATGAAAAAAATGAGGCGGCAAGAAATTATATTAGTCATCTACCCCGCCTATGGAGCTGAAAATGTATTCGAACTATCTTGAGGCAAATGGGTGGAAGCAATTAGGATATCACCGGCTAAATTTCAAGTTGTTAACAAGTTGAAATCATATATGGTTAACTTGGAAAAACATAATTGTACTTGCAAGCAATTTGACCTTGATAAATTTCCTTACCCACATGCAAATGCTGCTTCTAGGCAGAATGGTTAAGATACGTATGCTATTTGTTCTGCCTTTTATACCACTTCTTATTGCAGAGTTGCATATTTGGAGATTATTAATCCACTGTTGAACCAAAATGAGTGGCAACTTCCGCACAAGTAGTGTCAAGAGTGGTCTTACGACCGCTAACAAAAAAACATGTTGGACGTCCACTGAAACTACAAAAAAAAAAAAAATAAATAATTGGAAAGGTACGCAAGCCACGCAAGTGTAGTAGGTGTTTGGACACTGGCCACAACCGTAATACTTATACAAACCCTTTTCCTAAGAAGTGATGAAATTTACCTTTATTTAGTCTTGTAAATAAATAAATTTTATTCTATTTCAAGTGAAGGCATCTATTTTTAAATGTATTGAATCTAATAAATTTCAATAATCACATGTTGGATGTTGTGATGCACATATACACCTTAAATCTAATCATATTTAAATATTGATATTTTTTTTTACTGACTTAGAGTTCATGAAAACATATAACAGAAAAATATTGCTTACCACAGCAGGCCACCGTGACAAAACATCTGTTACGGAGGGCCGCTTTGATGAGCATTTACAATATTATAAAAAAATAACTTTACTTACTCATTTCAAATTAAAAATTAAATTATAATTATTACTAATGATTTTTTTGCTCATCACAGCGACGCTGCCGTGATACATTGACTACCATGGCTGGCCACTGTAATGACAAATTGTTGCACAAATTGAGAATTTTACTGAACTAAATATCTTTTAAGCTGATTTAGAGTTGATTTGAACTAGAATTAATTAAAATTCTTTGAAGAATTGCTCATCACAGCATGCAATCGTGATAAGTTGCCTGTCACGGTGGGTCACTGTGATGAGCATTGCTCCATATATTAGCAAAATTATTAATAAAGCGACAACCTTTAAAACTAAAGTAATAATTGATTAATAAGATACTAGGTGAAATAATGGAATTGTTTCGATTTATACATCTTTAGCATCGATATATATATATATATATATATATATATATACAAACATTCTATATCAATTTGTCCTATAGTAGAAAGAAAAGTAACACATTGTTTGGGCAATCCAAATCCTAGAGATATATAGAGCGCAAAGCAGGAACCCAAAATAACTCTACACTCTGCTTCTTCACTTCTTATGAGAGAGCTAGAATCTACTGCCATAAGAAGTGAAAAAGAATAGTGTAGAGTTATATTATTTTTTTGAGTTCCTATTTTGCGCTCACTCCTTTTTTTTTTTTTTTTTCCTATGTCTACCTCTAGTGTTTCAAACTGTGCTAGTAGTTGAAGAAAACCTTGAGATTTGCTTCACTTGTAACTCAAATTGCTATTACAAACTTAGAAAAGCAGTAAAGAAACTATTTGGGGCTATGATGGTAGGAAGTTCATCACAGTGGCCCCTCTGTGATGAGCAGTCATCAATGGCCAATAGTGTTCAATACAAGTTTGTCTTATTCCTTCTTCGCTATGCAAGTTTATCTATGGCAAAGAGGGAAAAAGATAAACTTGCATTGTGCATTCTTTGGCTATTGTTTTCTGACCATTGTGCATTCTTTGGCTATTGATTTCTAATCACAACAGGTCATCATGGTAGGAAATTCATCATAGTGGCCCCTTTGTAATGAGTAGAAATCAAGGGGCAATTTTCATCAAAGGGGGTAATCATGGTGGGCTGCTTACCATAGCAGTCCACTGTGAAGAATTAATATGCATAGATATACATTGAAACTAATTAAAATCTTCTGAAGAATTTATATACATTGATATACATTGAAACTAATTAAAAGATTAAAATCTTTTGAAGAATTGCTTATCGTAGCAGTCTACCATGATAATTTTCTTGTCACTGTGGGCTGTTGTGATGAGCGTTGCTCCACATTTGACCACTTCTGCTCATCACAGAGGGACATTGTGATGAACATTCTACCACGGTGACCTGCTGTGATGAGCAATTCTTGCGTAAATTGAAAATATTACTAAATCAAATGCCTTTTAAGCTTATTTAGAATTAATATACAAGAAACTAATTAAAATCTTTTGAAGGATTGGTTACCACAGCAGTCCATTGTGATAAGTTTCCTAACACGGTGGGCTTCTGTGATGAGCGTTGCTCCACATTTGACCATTTCTGCTCATCACAGCGAGACTCTGTGATAAACATCTGACCACGATGGCCTGTTATGATGAGTAATTCTTGCTTGAATTGGAAATAATACTAAACGAATATATTTTAAGTTGATTTAGAATTAATACGGGCCTAAAGTAATTATTTTTTTTTTAAGAATTGCTAATAGCAGTGTGCCACCGTGATAAGTTTTCTACCACGATGGCCCTTTATAATGAGCATTACTTGACTTTTGACCACTTCTGCGCATCACTAAGAGGCCACCATAATGAACTTTCTATCACAGTGGCATGCTGTGATGAGAATTATTGGCCATATGTTTGCGATTGCATAAAAAGAGATAATTTTTTTAGSTAATTTAGAATTAAGAAAAGTCAAAATTACACAATACACTGAAAAAGGACAACATCAATTGCAACTTTTTTTAAACATATGCTAATCCAAGTTTATATACACCATCTAAATCAATATAATTTATCTGTAAAAGAAACATCTCTATACACCATCTAAATAAGTATAATCTATCTGCAAAAAAAATATTCCTATAGATCACCTAAATRAGTATAATCTATCTGCAAAAAGAATATTCCTATACACCATCTAAATCAGTATAATCTTTCTACAAAAAGAATATTCTTATACACCATCTAGATCAGTATAATCTATCTGCAAAAAGAATATCCCTATACAAGTATACTCCTATTCTATGGGTCATATTCTCGAGCAAAAAATRGACTACCATCTTTTGCCTCCATATAAGCATAAAACTTTAATCAATCATATTCACGTCATGTCCGGACAAGTGAAATTCAACGTTCTTCAATGTGAACATCTGCAATCGTTACTGCAAATTCAATGAAGTGTTAGTRTTTCAATATGACAAATATAAATAACCATCTTTCTTGCATATTACAAGGAAAAATACCTATTTTCTATTAAGGCATTCTTTTTCGCCGCTTAAGTCTTAATGGTAAATTAAGGCTGTATCCTTCTTTGACTTTGCCATAAATGAGCCACGACAATAAATCTATGAAGCATTGCAACTCATTCTTCAGTTGCTTCTCGCGTATTACCAATGGGGTGCTATCAAAAATAGTAATTAAGCGCTCATCCACATTAATTTCTAGCGCAATCCAATGTGAATGAGTACAAACTGACAAGTATAAAACTTTGCGCTCCTTCCATGAGTTGTCGAGTGGAGGAGCTTCCCCATTGATATAATTGATGACATCTTTATTAAGAATGAAGAATTCTATGTGAACTGCATACTCCTCCTTTTGACTATCAATATGCGCATGCTTCATAAACTGATAAGTCTTGGGTCCAAGATGTAAGTTTAATTTAGTTTTACTTACATTATCAGTAAGCCAACCCTCAGCCTTCATAATGATTTCAAAGAACATTTTATTGACATCGATCAGGGGAAAGCTAATAGAATCCCTGAAAAATATCATTTGTTAGCATTAAGATGTAAATGTATCCGACAATTTCATCATTAAGCCATGACTTCAAAGCTTCCATTATTTTGGGGATCAACTACCCAAAATGGATCAAATTGTTTGACCCCCTCATACTTTCTTCCCTTTGAAGGATTGATGAAAGGAGATTCCTGTGGAAGGGCATCCCRCTTTTTGCGCAATCCTCTACCTCGAGGAGAATCATCTTCCACTGTTACTGTTACAGCCTTAGATGCCATTTCAGTGGCTATAACTATGGCAGTCCGAAATTCCTCTTCATTTCTTGACAAAGTTTAAAAAATAATCATTGATTAGAAAAAAATTATATGCAATTGTGATAATTTAAAAAATAATCAAAAAAAAGAAAAATGAGCCGACCTTCAATTGGGCGAGTAATAATAATGGGGGTAGTAACYACAACCAAGCTCAAGGCATTATCATCCTTAGTGGGATCGATCTCAGCTACAGAAATAAGTAGAAGATAGGTTAGAGTAAGCTGCTTATAAATTATAATTATAATAAACGTAGTTATTATTGGAAAAAGGAAAACCATCTTCCTTGGCTTGTTCTTCTAAAACAGTAAGAGGAGGTTATTCTTCTCTTTCTTGTCTTTTCAGGCCAGTCATGAAATTAACTGATCTAGGCTAGCCTCTAACTGATTCAACTGATCGGTTAACTACTTCTCAACTACATCCAATTTCCTCTCAACCTCCTCGATCCTCCTTTCAACTCCTTCAATTTCACTATCAACCCCCTTTATCCTCCTATCAAATACTGCATGCATCATCTGGATCAGATCATCACTGCAAGAAGGGGATAAGTAAGGGGGATACGTGCGAGGGGGCATCATGAAGTGGGGAAGCAGCCACTGTATCCGCCTCATTTGATGCGGTCTCAGAGGGGAAAGATGATCCTTTACAGCACTTGAAGATGCCTCCTCATCCACATTCTCATCCTCATCATCAGAGAATGGAACAAACTTTTGTCAAAATGCTTCCTCAGCTTTCGAGGAAGTAGGGACTAACTTCCTAAGTACTCTAAAACTATGCTCTTGAAAAAATTAGGAGATTGAGGCATGGTTTGACGGTGGCCCTCTGCCTTTAAAGTCCATTTTAGCATTCGCAGAATTCTTTCTCCAAACAAACTTGGTGGCTAATTTTGAGATGGCTTCGAATGCCCAAATTTGTAGAAAGAAAACAAAAGAAGAATTAAAGCCAAAGCGCATTTTATGCAATTGTATTAAATAAATACATAAATAGAATTTGAAAAAAAATACAATAGGGTCTATACCATGATGGATGGAAGAAATTCAAGGTAGCTAATTTTATATGCTTTCTTTTCCATGTATTTCTCCATTGTCTCTGTGTAATCTCTTCGGAATAACTCAATAGTTTCTGAATATGATTTTCTTCCCCATTCATAACTATTTAATCTCTCCAAGTCATCCACCAAATAGAACTACCACCAGCTGACAACTGTATTCTCTTGTTTGGCATATAAAACATATATCCAATTCACTAAAAGCCCCAACTTGTACTTGTCAATTGGATCTTTGCATTTTTTAAATTTATCTTGAACTACTGATCTTTTGTGGTTTCCTTTACACTTGAGAAAGTATTTCTTACATAGCTCAGTGGCTTCCCCTTTCTCGGGTCCTCTTTATCATCGYTTTTAATCGCTGGTAGGCCAGTTATAACAGTAAACTCTTCAAATCCAAAGCTACACCTTCTCTCCCCAAATTGAAACCATACTTCATTCTTTTTTTGAGTTTTGAGGCACCTAAGCATTATAACATGAATGAGTTGATTACAAACCTTCAATTCCCTATATTCTTGTTAAGGGGCCAAAATAAGACTCAGATAACAGCTCACGATGATCATCATCATGATGCATCTGTCACCTCATCTATTCTCTGCAAGTTGCATCGACTAGTGATCATAGCCCTGAAATGTTTAGTAGGATCTACAATGAATGTGACTGCAAAAACATAAAAAAAAATATACATTAGATCAATCTTTACAAATGTAGTTTTTTGGCTCATCACAACAGGCCAGCCGTGACGTGATCCCTACCACGGTGGGCTGATGTGATAAACCTATACAATATATTCAATCAACATATAATTAAAAAAGAACTTATTTTTACTGAATTCAAGTTAATACAAATAAAACTCTTTGATTATTAATGAAATACGTGCATTCATAGTGGGCAACCATTATGAACACATCCATCACTGTGGCTTGCTACGATGAGCTTATTGGGTGCTAGCTTCATCACAGAATGTGCCCGTGATAGACATGTCAATCACGATGGTATGCTGCAATGAAGCTAGCATTCAATATGTTCATCACAGTAGGCCACCGTGATAGACGTGTCCATAATGATTGCCTATTGTGATGAACGTATTGGGTGCAAGCTTCACCACAGCAGGCAACCATGATAGGTATGTCCATCAAGGTGGCTTGTTGTGATAAGCATGTTGTGTGCAAGCTTCATTACAAAAGCCAACCGTGATGGACAAACTATCACAGTGATCTTCTGCGATAAAGGGTTGCARCTAATATTCTTATCACAGTAGGCCACCGTGATGGACACCATCACGATTGCCTTATGTGATGAGTGTGTTGGTCAATTTTCATCACAGAATGTTACCATGATGGACATGTATATCACGGTGGCCCTCTGTGATAAAAGGTTGCACCCAATATGCTCATCACCGTAGGCCACCGTGATGAACATGTCCATCACGTGGCCTTTTGTTATTAGTGTATTATTCGATTTTCCTCACAGAAGGCCACCGTGTTATATCATGGTGGCCTTCTGTGAGGAAAATCGAATAATACACTAATAACAAAAGGCCACATGATGGACATGACACGGTGGCCTTCTGTGGTGCACATATATTGTTGAGCGTGTTCATCATAACAGGCTGCCATGGTAGACATGTCTATCACGGTGGCCCTCTGTGATGAAGGGTTGCACCCAATATGCTCATCATAGCAAGCCACCGTAATGAACATGTCCATCATGGTGGCCTTTTGTTGTTAGTGTATTGTTCGGTTTTCCTCATAGAAGGCCACCGTGATAGACACGGTGGCCTGCTGTAATGAACGCACTCACCAATATAATACTAAAAATCAAAATTTTGTGCTGATCCATTCTTGTTTTGCCAATAATAAATTCTTGGAATCTCGGTATCAGGGTATATATCGCTATTTTATTGATAAACCCTAGAAAATTTAAATTTTTTACATGTAAAGTGAGGTTTCTACCTTATGGTGAATCTGAGCTCTTCGTGAAGTTGAGAAGATGTAAAGCCTGAAATATCAGTTGGGAAGATGATGAATGTTCGAAAAAGTGGAACCAAAAAGGTAGAGAAGAAGAAGAAGAAAAAAAGTCGCTAGGAAATGGAAAWGTGCTACTTTCAAAAAAAATTATATGGAAGACATTAGTGAATGGTGAAAATGGAAAGTCACATGAGTGGAGTGTAAAATTATTCCGTTGCGTTCAAAATGCACTGAGGGTATAAATGTAAATTGATTATTTATTGAGTAAAAATAATATTTATTAGGCTATTTATTCCCTTATTTTGGTCAATAGCCTTTCAAATTTTTGTTGTGGGTAGGCCTTTTACCCGTATTCCCTGTTAAAGAAACCAAAATACTAAACCATGTTGAATTAATATGACGTATCACTTGAAGTTGGAAAAATTGACATCAAAATTAATACCAAATCGCTGAAATCCTTCAAACTAAGTACAAACTTAATGCAAAGGTTTTAAAGGTTAAATGACTTAAGTTAAATTTAAATTTTTCGAACCCAAAATTTAATCCAACTCAACCATGTAAACCCATATACTATTATATATATCTTCAAGAGATTCTTAACATAGTCATATTCACGAAAAGCTTATATTTAGGCCTATAAATAGGGCTAAATGCTAATGGAATAGGTTATTCTAAAAGGATTGTTAAGGGTCACAGAGATACAAACTTGCCTCCAACTTTATAGGCCCTAGGTCTCAAGTTGAATATAATCGGTCCAAGACAATTTTTTTCTTTTTTTTTTTTTTTTGTTTACATGATAGCTAACAAAATCCATCAAACCATTACGCTATTAGAAAATACTTGCACCAAGTCATTATAATGAGTGAAGTAAAGCAGTTTAGATCAATTTATAACCAAAACAATAAACAACCAAACACAACAATTAGCGATTAGTGATTAATATTTAGCAATAATTATAATCGCAACGCTTATGTGGTATAAGTTATGATTAACTATTTTAAGGGTGTGTTTGGAGTTACAATCCGCAATCATGACAGCAATTTTTTTCGGTTAAAAGCACCCCTAAAAGTGTTTGGTAAACTCATCTGCTTTCCCTGATAAAGTTTCTAGCTACTTTAAGGAAAAGCAGGTGTTAAATGATAAATGACAAATTTAACCTCATGCCATATCCCTAATTCCTAAAAGATAATAGTATATTAATTTGTAATAATATTTAACTAATTTAATAAAATAAAATAAACATTTGATAATTTAACTTGTTATATTTTTGGGACAAATTTAATGATATTGTTGTTAGTTTATTAACTATTGTAGTCGTATTTAACTAATTAAATTAAATAAAATGTAATAGTTTATTAATTTATGATAGTATTCAACTATTAAATTAAATAAAAGGTAACTTATATTCTTTATTCTTTGTACCTAAGAATTATATTATGAAATGTCCTTTTATGTCATTTTGCAAGCTAAACCAACTCTAATCAATAGTTTTACCAAACACTCCCCAAATTGCTTGTTGGGACAACAAATCTTTTACCAAACACTAATCAACTTTCTCTAACAGCACTTTATCCAACAGCAACCTCAAACTGGCCCTAAAGGGTCAAAGCTCTCTCCATKTRTCTCTGAGTATCAAGGATTAGACTAACCTTCAATTTCAAGGCTAGAAGTCTTCGAAGTCTTTTTCAATGAATTTAGAGGAGGATCTGTCGTCAAATTTGAGATCAAACTGTAAAGCCCTCGGAATCAAATGCAAAGAGAAGAATAAGTGAATTTCATTCTCAAATCGAGAATAGTTCAGAGATTGTAACAATTTTATATCAAGTTTATAAATTATTTATTTGTAACATGATTTTTTTTTTTTTGTTTGTAATATTTTGCAGATGAGCTTGTGTGTATACAGATTTTGGCATGCCCAGTGGGATGATCTCTGTTATTCATCTTTTCTCTTTCAATCAAATCAAATTAAATCAAATCAAGCATCATTGATGGCTCTCAAAAACTGTACAACAAAGGCTACCCTTTCAAAAAAATGTAACAGCTAGTGTAAATCTTGATTTTATTCAAGAAATTGTGTGGGAGGAGAAGCTATGAATAATCCAATCTTCAACTATACCAATCATGTCTTCAACATGCTTCTTTTCTTTTGGGAGCAAAAGAAGGCATTGACACTACCTTGGAAACGACAATGTATCCACTAGATCTGCAATGTAATTCTAAAAAATCAAAGCAAGATGATGGTGAGTCTTCCAACTTTTGTTTTCTAAGTAAATCTGCAATTGGAAAAGCTTTGTCATGAATTGACACTACCTTGAAAACGATAATGTATCCACTAGATCTGCAATGTAATTCTAAAAAATCAAAGCAAGATGATGGTGAGTCTTCGAACTTTTGTTTTCCAWGTAAATCTGCAATTGGAAAAGCTTTGTCATGAAGATTCAACTATAACTTCATCTGTCGTGTCAGTTATGATGGTCGAAACTGTCACTATTGAAGACAAATCGCAAAGTTGACCAAATTAGTAGAAGGACTCGTAGAAAATTCCCAATAACGAGATCTCACGCTTAGTCGACTGTTGAATTGCCTCGATGGTACTAGAAAAACAAGTCAAAGTGCTTTAAAGCAACCAGAAACAGCAAATGATGTTGAATCTACTAAAGTTGTTCAAGTACAATCTCAAAACTAAGTTAGATATGAATCTATAAAGGAAGTAGAAAACATACAAGTCTCGTTTGATGGGTTGATCTCGATAAATCACTTGAAGGATGTTATCACAAAGACAATTGAGGAAAAGTACGACGGAAGCATAAAATCTTCTCCTGGGCACGATAAATCATACTYAAAGTGTAATACCCGAGATATATTTTTTA
Organism: Rhazya stricta; assembly: GCA_001752375.1. NCBI lineage: Eukaryota > Viridiplantae > Streptophyta > Magnoliopsida > Gentianales > Apocynaceae > Rhazya > Rhazya stricta. The sequence continues at coordinate 4,933,382 of MEJB01000015.1, forward strand.
TTTTTACGAACTTTATATAATTATACAATTTATATTATAATTCACTAATTAGATTACATTCATGTTTATTAGTGATTTGGTTATTTTCCAGCGGAAGGACTTGGAAGCCATAACGTTTAATGTGTCAATTAGAAATAAATTATTATTTCTCTAATTTATTATTTGTTATGTATTAATGTCTGAGTATGTTTATTTAAATGTGAAATTTTATTAGTTTAATTTAATTAGAATTTTTAGTTAAGTAGTTTAGGCTTGACCCATTAGAATCCGTTCTCTTCTAATTTAAAACCTAAAACCAYATTTAGAGTTCAATTTTAGGCCAAAAGAAAACTAAAAGATCTTAATTTAGTTGGGCTTAGTTGGTTAAGGAATAAAAATGGCTCATGCAAGAATTTTGGTTAGGGTTAAGTTAGTTTTAAAAAAAAAGAACTAATTTAATTAGAAGATGACTGTTCATCTTCTTCCCCAAAGAAACATGAACCCTAAGCTCCTCCACAGCCGCCGCCTCCTTCTGTCCACCCTAACGTTGCCTATCGCCAACACCCCCTTTCTCTCTCTCCCTTCTCTCTCTTTCTCTCCTTGTTCATCGTCGTCGTCTCCACCCCACCAAATCTACTTGCAAATCCACAATTGTCGCTTCCAAGATCCTTGGTGCTGCCTGCTTCCTTGCTCGTTTCTGTCGTCAGCACCAGTGTACGCATTGCCGCTCAGCTGGACCGCGAGCAGTGCACKTTTGCCTTGCCAATATCTACTGCCCGGACCTGACCCGACCATCTCGCCAGTTTCAATTCTGCAGCTGCCATCCATGAAGGTGGTTTCAAACTAGTAGCAGCTCAGAGGCTGGTTTCCACAGTCTATTGTTTGTTGGCTCGACCAGGTGCCCAAGCAACCGGGCATCATGCGCTGTCTGCTAAAACCAATGCATGCGCGCAGCACGTGTGCTACCAGGGCGACTGTTCACCCGTTCGCACACCCTGAGCGCATCCTTTTCCCGTGCGCGATTGACACTATTACACCTTAGACTCAATACTACACGTAAGGTTCGAGATTCCAGGTAAATCCTTAGTTTCATCATTTAAATTAGCTGAATGGCCTAGGTTTTGTATTATTTGTAATAATAATTAAGGAAAAAAATATGGAATATGTTTAGTGTGAAATTTAAGTTAGTATGATAAAGTAAAAAGAGAATATGTTTCTAGAAATATATTGGAATACAATTTAATATGGAATTTAAGGTTTGTACGATGATGTAATGTATATTGTGATTATATTATGATTATTGTTGTTGTTTTAAGAACAATTATGAGTCATGAAATTAAATTATACTATTAGTAGTTCGATTATTATCATAGAATTTAAACTTGGTAACTATTGGTTAATGTCACCCATAGAAAAATGATGAACGTATAAATGGTGAACACTTATTTAAATAAATGTATTTGGTTAAACAAATTTTAATCTCCACATACTTTGTTGGATCCTCACATCTTTTCATTTCTTAATTTTTTCTTTGTTCTCCTTGGCATTTTCATTTTCAATCCTTCTACACTTCTCCACTTGATTAAGCTTTAACATGCTTGGGTGTCCAATTGCTACAAAAGTAATTGCAACAACTAACTCATCAGAATTGTCCTCAAACTTTTCTAAAATCGTTGGGGAAATGGCAGCTTTTGGTGGATTGATTGCAAATCTGCCCTATCTGGTGGCAATGTTGTAGCATCAGAATTTTCTGCATTAACTAGTGATGCTGGACCACTGAGCTCAGTCTACCTTAGACTAATGTCAATTATAATTTTAGCCTCCTTTTCATTCTCTAGCACTTCTTCTTTGGCTGGAACTTTATTTTTTTGATGGGGTTCAACCAACTCCTTACCACTCTTCAAAGTGATACCCTTGCAATGTTCTTTTCCATCAATTCTTGGAACTTTCATATCACTAGGGAGGGAACCTTGAGCTATGTTGTTTAAGGCATTAGTAAGTTGTCCCATCTGATTCTCTAAATTTCTAAGTGAAATAGTGTGACTTTGAATAGCTGAATTTTGTCTTTGAGTATTTATCTCACTCTTTGCAATGAAATCCTTAAGAAGTTTTTCAAGAGAACCATTTTGATCCATAGGTTGTCCTCTTTGTTGCTGATCTTGTGGGAAAAATATTGGATTTATTGGTTCATTTTCCTGCAGCATTGATGAATTTCCACATTGGTTGAGCCATGAGTGGTTCAGTTCTTTCCCCCAATCAAGGTTATGAGTGTTAGAGTATAGATTATACTAGTTCCCCATATAACTCGTTGATTCTGGGTTTAATGGACAGTTGTCATATCCTAGATTGCTGTAGCATTGACCAATTCATAATTTTGAAGTGTTTTTTAGGTTAGCCACTTTAGCTACCAATGTTGTCACATCATCGACTTCATAGTACATCTCCATCATTTTATGGATCAAAACTTTGCTTTCTCCTCATACAAAGCTTGCAGAGAATAAGAATAGAAGAATCAATAAAAAAGATAAGAATATAGAATTTAAACAAGAATTTAAAAAGCAAAGAAATTTAAACACAATTCAAACACATAACAATCATCGGTAACGACGCCACAAACTTGATAGACAGAATCMCATACATAATAAAACTTCACTCATGCAAGTAAACACGGTCCATAAGTAATATAGAGTGAATAAGAGAATTATCCCACAAGGATTATTGGTTTAAAAGTGATGGTTTAAATTCCTAATAAACTCAATAGTTTGTTGGTTGTCACAAAAATATAGTAAATAAACTAAAGTTATCTAATCACAATGATTCAAAAATAATCACAGCAATCGCACAAACGATATCATCAAGAGCTTAAATGTGAGTTAGAGCTAAGAATACCCTATGTATTAATGTCCAAAAAGTCAAAACATCAATGCCGCAGACTGGCTYAAGCAATGACTTCTGAGAAAATGCTACAGCAAAGGTTTAGCCACAACATCAGTGCTGCAGACTGGCTACAGCAATGACTTTAGAACAAATGCTATAGCAAAAGCTTAGCTAAACATTAATGCTGCAGATTGGCTATAGCAGTGACTACTGTACAAATGCTACAGCAAAGGCTTAGCCACAACATCAATGCTACAGACTGGCTACAGCAATGACTACTAAACAAATGCTACAGCAAAGGCTTAGCTGCAACATCAATGCCACAGACTGGCCACAGCAATGACTACTCAGCAAATGCTACAGCAAAGATTTAAKCGCAACATCAATGCTGCAGACTGGCCATAGCAATGACTTTTGAGCAAATGCTATAGCAAAGGCTTAGCTACAGTAGAAACACAGATCGAGATAGAAATGACCTCACTCTTTCAATTTGTTGGTCCTTGTTCCTATTTCACTAAGTTGTCCTACCTATCGGAGTTACTTAGCTTAAGGAACGTGAATAAAGTTCAAGTCTCACATGATCTTATGGGTGGAATATGAATGTCTCCTATATTCTATGGTATCACTAAGATATTAAACATTATCTCAAGATAACCAAARCCATATCTACTTAAATTTTCACCTCTTTCACTACCTTTCGGAATTCAAGAGACTCATACAAACACTATTAATTACCAATAAAATAGTGAATGTGAACAACACATAACCTTGAGTAAAGCATTTATAAAGAGCAACCTTTTGCTTAAATCATTCAAATAGACATTAAATACACAGATTCATCAAAGCTCTAACTTCTAAGAAGTTAGTTCATGTTCTTAGATAAAGTGAAATACAAGATGTGAAAGATTAACATATTGAAATAATCACTAAGAGAATGAGAAATAAAGCCTAAAAAGGTTGATGAAGTCCGATTGTGAAGGCTTCCTTGAAGTCTTCTTCTTCTTCTTCTTCTTCCAAGCTTCCCTCTTTTTGCTCTCTTTCTCTCTCCTCTTCTCTCTTCTTGCATTTTTGCTCCTAATGCCCAAAATTCCCAAATGTTAAATGCCGAATCAACCTTCTCCCTTCTGTCCCATGAAGCTTCCCTTAGGAGCCTGGCAAAAATATGTCATAAACACATTTTTGCTTTTTGACTTTTACTTTTTACTTTTTGCTTTTTGACTTCAGATTTGYCTTTCTCCTTTTTCCAAAGATYACTTTTTTTTTCTTCCTTAACTTTCTTTTTTTGAATAAAATATTCTTTTTTACTCGTAATATTCAGTGCTACAGTCTCTTGTCACAGCATTGAATAAATCTTCACTTATTCATCAATTGACCTTCTGTTTTGTTTACAGAATCCTTTTCCCTACAAAATAGAGTATTTTATCTTAGCAAATGCACATGAGTTCTATAATTTCACACTATTGTACAATTAAAGTCACTTGGTCYWTTCTAAGTAATATTCAAGGCAAAATAGTATGAAGTCGCATTTCATCATACTAAAAAGGATGAAAACATGTACATAATCTTTAGTAAAATTAATCGTTTCCCACTCACATCAAATGCATCAATGATCTGTTAAGTATTGTTACAATTTATAGATGTCAAAATGTCCTTGGTGATAGAATCCTATGAAGCTTGATAGAACTTCTTGGTTCTATCTTTAAAGAAGTGGAATTCTAACCCAACATGTATGAAGACTCAATTGTGGCAGTATTTGAACTCAAGTTTCACATAGAACCCTATCTAAGAATGGAGATAACTTACTCAAATTCTATTAGGGTTTCGATCATATTTTGGATACCTCAGAATCAAATCCAAAGAGAGGAATCAGCAGATTTTTATTCTCAAATTGAAAATCGTTCAGAGATTATAACTACTTCATATCAAGTTTATAAATTATTATTTATTAGATATTTCTTCTTTGCTTGTAATATTTTGTAGACGAGATTTCTGTGTATACAAATTTTGGCATGCCTTATGGGACGATCTCTGCCATTTGTCTCTTCTCTTTCAATTAAATAAAATCAAATCTATCATCGATGGCTCTCGAAAACTGCACTACAAAGGCTACCCTTTCCAAGAAAGCAATAGCTACTGCAAATCTTGATTCAGCTACACAAGCTACCTAGAAGGGACTTGTTGCATGGAGTGGAACAAGAGTATTCTAGAAAATCGTGTYGAAGGAGAAGCGATAAATAACCCAATCTTCAACTGCATCATTCATGTCTTCAAATGTGATTCTTTTCCTTGAGGGCAAAAGAAGGTGTTGACACTACCATGGAAACAACAATATCTCTATTACATTTGCGATACAATTCCAAAAAATCAAAGTAAGATGATGGTGAGTTTGCTAAAAACTCTGCGACTATTGTTTGCCATCAAATATATGAATATTTTGACACCTAAAACAGCCGATCCATACGGCTAAGTAACATAAAAACTAATGAAGGCGTTTGCTGAATTTGGTAAACTTTAAAGGAAACAAACGATTCGGCAACACCATTGGCAGGGACATACTTAGTAGCAACCGATGAGACCTCTGATCGACAAAGACCTAACAAAATTTCTATATTTACTCATGATAATAAATGGTATGCTTAGCAGAATAAAAATATAAACATATGCAACGCATATCGACTTGCTGATTTATGATCAATACAATAAGAGGAAAAGCTTTAACAATAATTTACCTTTTTCCATGTACTCCAACTCTGATTCGAACGTCAAATTGAGGAGTGATCCAACAAATCCACAATTAGAAGCTTTACTAGTCTGTCCACAGGAACCCAAGAAAAAAATATTATAAGAAAGTTTCTTGTTTGAAATTTTCCTCTTGGGAGGCAAAGAAAACGATTTCTTTGAGCTTAAACCCTAGTCTATAATGGTATATTTATAGACCTCTAGAAATTCTAACCCTAATGAAACTAGGTAAGTTATTAGTCAATTTTCATTGGGTTTCAAGAAACCCAATTGGCATCTAATASTATCCAAACGCTTTGGACCATTTTATTTGCACTTTCACATTTAGGATTTCGYATACAAGCTCATTAAATTAAATTAATTTATTTTTTTCACCATCAAATAAATTAATTTACCAATCTCATTAATATCTCTCATATTATACTTCACTTCGAGATATGCTAGGATCCCTACCCATTGCCCTTGATAGTCCTATTGTGTGTGACTTTCAAGGTTCATCATTAATTAGCAAAGAAAACTAATATTAAGTTCATTTAATATTATTTCACTGGTATGTTTCCATAACTCCGACTAGGATTTTCATATATCATAGTTGGGATCTAACAAAACACTACACACCCCTATTTAATGAATGAAGAATCTGGTCAACTTCTATCAAATGAACTAAGATTATAATATTTTCTTTCATTTTGATATCCTTTTGGGAACATATCAAGTACATTATTTCGATTCCTTGACTGCAATGAGAAACTCTTTTCTCATCACATTCCATTTTGGCTAAAGATTTCTGAGTCAAGAAACAATATTATGATATCTTCCTTCTTAAAAAAGAAGTAATGAATTCCTTATTGCATGATCATATGTTCTCATATATCTTATACTAGTACTACAAATTATCTTATACTCTCATATACTCAAAGTAGTCAATAGTAGTAAGTCGTAGCTAAGGGAATATAAGAACGTATATCATCTTATGTCAAAGGAATAAAACTTTATAGTCAAATGACAAGTAGTTCCCYTTTACTTATTCATTTCGTTTAAGTCATATTCAAGTTTATTTGTCTCTACAACTAACCTTCTCATGTACGATGGTACGAGATTCACCATTTTCCATCGCATTAGTACCTTTATATTTGATTTTATGAAATGTAAACAAGACTAGTCTTTACAAATATAATAATCTTATGACTAGAAACAATTTTATTATTAGTCTCAATTATTATTTTATCTCATCGTCATACTCATATGAAGAGAATAAATAACTAATAAATAGATATAATGAGAAATAATGTCGAAGATATTTTTATTATAAATATTGGACTATTAAAGATAAATAATATTCTAGGAAACATCACTGACAATGCCAACCAAGTCAGACAAGCGGTCAAAGCGAGAAGAAGGAAGTCCTTCATTTATCCGAGATTTCAAGCCATACCAAATTTGCATATTTTAAGGGCGTTTGCTTATAACGAGGAGTGCATCACTGAAGTGGGTGAATAGTCTTTGCTTGCTTGGTGGACAAGTAACAAGATTTCTCTAGGCTAAGTATACAAGGGAAGAGACAAAGGAAAAGAGTCCCCGAATCATCCCACACAAACAAGATCAAGTTATGACTTGAACAATTCACCAAGTTTTAGAGTAAATGCATTTTATTTTCATTAATTCAAAGCTTCTTTAGAATAACTTTTATTCAGCTTACTTTCTAGCAAATTTAGAGCTTTCTTTCCAATTTATTATCCAGCTACACCTTGCTTTGAGTTAAGAATTTGGTGTCATTTTCAACTTCCTTGGATTAGTTGAGTTTATTATACATTTCATGAACGAAAACAAAAGTCCAGTTTGTATGTCAAATTTTAGCGTATTGATTTACTTTGTCAGAACTAATATTTAATATGCACATTTTGCTGAGGATTTTAATCTGGTTATGTTGAATTAGATCAACTAAAACTCAAATAGCCAATTCTTCTTGGAGGAGGGTGGATCGGGAAATCCGACAAAAACTATTGATTATCCAACAGAATCTTTCGGCGTAATTCCTGAGCCCAGGAGGGTAAAGACAGGAGGGGAGAGACTGAACTTTCCACTCAGTAAGATCAGAGGAGTAGGAAAGGGAAAGAGCAACACCGGACTCGCCCACAGGCCAAGGATCCGCGGACTTATCTCATTGCCCTTATTTGATTATAGTAGCAGTTCAGGATTCCAGCAAATCAATAGTCCAACATACCAAAAGGCTCCTAACTTCATAACAGTTAGCCTTCTTCATCGGCTAACAATATTTTGCACCAACAGTAGCTAAGAAACTTCTCAAGAGCACAGTCAAGGCGGCTTGGTCTACTGCCATGACTTTCTTTGTTATTAGTCCTACTCTCATCATAGCCATGGACCGGGAACCAGAGCTTTAATGAACTTGCTRTTCGTCAGCTGAGCCTTCTTGGCTCCCCCCTCCACATGCCTCCATGACTGGTCCTGCTTAGTGATTTTTTATGATTTGTAAGATTTTGTTCTCTTTAGAGGTATACTTTTAGTCGTGAGTTTATGCATTAGAATTCTTGGAAAAGGTTGGTGTTGGAATCAAGAGATTGTAACTTTTGAGAAAAATAATTTCTTTTTATTGTGATTTATTACTCTATTTCCTTATCTATGTATTCTGTTTTTTCTTAATATTTGATTTCATATAATTTAATTAGTTCAATATATTTATTTCATATAAATAATGTTAATTTTTCTTTACTTTAACAACATGAAAAATAAATAACTTAAGAGCCTATTAATGACGCAATTAACACTTGAAACTAAACAAATTTGACAACATAATTTGGAAAGTCTTAATTTTCTAATTACCTGTTGAATTGTTTTATAAATTTTAAGCGATAAGAACTTGACTAAGACTTTATTTGATACTTAATTCAATACTTAAAATTAAAAGAATTAAATTTTTTTTAATTCCTTGTTCTATTATATTTTTTAGATTCAGACTTGTTAAACTAGCCTAACACTTATCACTTTATACATTCAAATGAGTTTACTAACTTTTCATATACGAGACAAAATTAATYATGATCATATCCAAAATTTCGCTATTGATTATTAAATGCTCTAACCAAATTTATCATTCAAATTCGAACATGTATAAGTAAATTTTAATGTTTAGACCCTTCCATTTTAAATTTATACTCTAAATATGATTTTCTATTTCTTGAACAAAAATAACTCTTTTTGCGAATTGACTTAAAAACAAAGGTATGAAGAATATTAGAGTTATTCTAATCTAAATACGACATATATTTATCTATATACATTCATTAAACGAGATGTTATTCAGAATAAATGGATGTGAATTTGTCCGATTCGTTACTATATTATTCATGGACTTAATTTAAACAATTTAATATAAACATAAACTCTCACKTCCATTACATAATATTACATCAAATACTTACGGAAATTCTTTATTATTTTTCTTGTCAACATCCTTCTACCTTCCAAACGAAATAATAAAATCTTCAAGAGTAGAAAGAGGCATTTGGATGGTGAGTTTTACAAGAGCCACAAGTACAAGAAACAAAGATATTGTGTTGGAACAACAAAGCCTAAGGAACTTCTAAAGGGCATTGAACTATACTGGTTTTGACAGTGAAGTTCTTCTCTTTCCAGTCTCTTTTCTTGGGCATAGGCAACTACACCCAAGTTTACAGTTACAAGTTACAGTTGTACATTAAAGAATCGACGGCCTTGCTCTTTATACTTATAAAGGGGATTCCTGGTATTCACAAGAGATATTACAACAGATAATAACACTAGATATAACTTTATCAACCTGTGGCAGCATCTGTTGGGGTGGTGCAAGGAGCCAGAGTGTTAAGGGGGATATTGATGCCACCTCCCTTGACAGATAGATTAGGAGACTTGACTGAGCTAGCCCTGCTCACAAGATGTGAGTCGAGAAACACAACTATCACTGTGATGTCATCATGAAAATGCCGACGGACTCCTCGGTCAATTTTCTTCAGGTCTGAGTATCTCATTTCTCTTTTCTTGGCTGCTTCTTGCAATGCAGCTTTCACTAACCTCCTTGCACTCCCCTGCACAAATGAAGCAACTAAGTACACACGTTTCTTCATAATATTCACTGACATCTCTTTTAACAAATGGTGCTTTAAAACATGTGTAAGCTCATGCCAAGGAGCAATGATAAATAATTCCACATTCCTCACCTTTGACAAGCAAAGCAGTGAAGATGCAAGCAGACCCATTTAGTAAATTTTGTTGAAGCATAATCATCACAAAAAGCTCATCTAGATTAGCAGCAGATGAACTAAAAACCAAGTATAATTCAACCACCAGACCAGTATAAAGTTTATCTTTATGGCATCATAATCACCCTTCACTAAATTCAGAATAGAAACTAACCAAAATTTTCATCCAAAGTAAACACCGGTACACCAGAAATCTGGCCCTTGATTGCAAAATATAAACAAATTGGTAATACAGAGTAAAAAATAATAAATGTAAGTATCACAGTAAAGACAGTATTGGATGTCTTACACTTCGTGGATGATTTTGAACAATTTCAACAGCATCCTGGTTGCTAAGGTGCTCCCAAAGACCATCAGATGCAAAAATAATAAACTGGTCATGTGACTGTAATTGATGGACTGATATTGATGGTTCTGAGCTCAGTATTGGTCTTCTAAATGGTTCCCGAAGACGGAACTTTTGGTATAATGGCTCCCTGTTGAATTCAGCCCTTTTTAAATACACATCACCAATGGACCTTGAGATCTGAATGGCAAAACAATTGGACCCATCTCAGAACATCAAATGCATCATATCATCACAGTAGAAAGACCATAACACCAAGAATCAAGATAATAGTAAATCCACAGAAAATACTATCCTGTTAAGAGAACAAGAAAACCTAAAGATGTTCAGTAGACTCTAAACCCGTCTGGTCTTGAAGTTATCACCCAAACGTTGACATTATAGCGAATCAGTGGAAACCTCAATTATGAAGCTTCTCTTACAACTCTAAGAGTGCAAAAAATTTACAAAAGCTGAAGGAGAAAAGTCTTTTTGTTTATGATACAGAGTGTCGCTTCTGCCTTTTTCTTGTTTTTCCCTTCTCTTATAAGACGAATTCTCCATTCTTCCTGGTCAACCCCCACCCTGGTACAACACACACACAAACCCAAAAAAAAAAAAAAAAGAGAGAAAAAAGAAAGAAGAAAAAAGAACAAAAGGAGAACTTTTGATCTAAACTTTAATTGAATTAGTATTAAAGTTTCAATAGCAGACCCAAAATTAAATTAAATTAAAACAGGAGACAGCACCAGCCACAAAGAAYCTTGCAGATAATGCTAAGTTGATATCCAACTGGTAAATTTACGTAAATGGTTTTCTCAGAGAATCTTTGGCACAACAATTGTTATTTACGATGGAATGGTATACAAGGTCAACAGATCTCAATCAATGTGCCAAATACATCGACCAGCTACACATGCTGAACATTGACATGTATGTAATTGATGGGTGCAAATGCTACAGAAGGACCATAATGACTTGCCCATTCCTAGCCACTTCGACAAATTACTCTCATTCCCACAAGCACACTAATCCACTTTCACTCTTCATGAGGACAGGTTTGTGAATTCAAATGTTTACATGCACATGGCTCCTAACTGTTGAGTGTAATCTTATGTCTCTCTCCCCTTCCCCTTCCCCCCGCCCCCCCCCCCCCAACCCCCAAAACAAAAAACCCAAAAGAAAAAAACAATAACAAGACCCCAAACACCTAAGCAGACAATTTTTTCCAAAATCATAACTGTCTTGTAGGATAAGTAGACAGCAGATGTATGTAACCTTCATCCTATTCTGCATGAAAGGGAGGAGGTAGGAATCACAGAAACTAGGAGGCACACATTAAATGGTTATCCCTGCAGAAGTTCACTGAGACATCATTGTTAACAAATATGTCTGCCAGCATAAGATTACAAAATCAGATCAAGCCACAACATCCATTCATATGCTATTTATTAACATTTGCTTGAATAAAAATTGTTATACATGATACAAGTAAGCGTTGTCGGTAGGATCTCAAACAGAACTAGTCCCACCTCTTGTAAATACATCAGAATTGCAGAAAATTAGGTGAGATCAAAAGCCAAGGCTGAGTAATTTCCCATTGTCATGGTTACCACAATTATAACAAACAGTTAACATACAACAATGGCACACGATCCTCGGATAACCCTGGAGAAATATATTCAAAAGAAAGCAGTTGTTATGTCCCTCACTCCCCCATTCACAACCAAAAATTGTAAAATGGGACATAAAACGAAGCAAATGACAAAACTTTACCTGGATAAGGCCTTTCACCCGCCAGACATTATGCTTTAGAACAACTATCTGTGAATCATCAGGGTGRTGAGAATGSAGCTCTTGCCTCACAGATTCAATACTGACATTATGCTCAGAAGAAAGCTGAATTGGCAGTACTTCCCCAGTAGCCTTGACAAGTCGTCCTAAAACGGCACGGGAGTCTCCCAGGTTGGCAATGTAAAGGGTCCCACTGCAGATTACTCCAACAAGACAGCAAGAACCAACAGCAGCAATCTGTGGTTTCATTGGCCAGTTTCGGCTAACAATAGAAATAAAACCCTCTTCAGTAGCTTGGAACGCCTTACGGATAACATCCACTGACATAGTCTGTTGTTCTGAAGTAAATCCTGTACACCCTCATATCATATCATAAGCAAATGACATCAAATCTAAAATAACAATTACAAGAAATTCTATCCCCCCCCCCCCCCGAGATTTAAAACATTGACTTTTCCTTTCAATTTACCAAACTTACTGCACTATATAAAATTGAATAATACACTGCAAGCCGGATCTGTTTTAAGGACTTACTAGCTTTTATGTTGATTCTGGTCTTGGTTTGATTAAGTCTGACATAACAAAAGAAATGCGTCGAAACAAGATACCCCAATTTCATTTTTTATATTTTCAGAAAGGTTGTTCAAAAAAGAGGTAAAAGTCACATTATAATTCTCTTTTATACTAAATAATTAGTAATAAAAGGAAAAGAACAACTATTTCATGCCCTAGAAAATTCCAAGGAGAGTCTATATTTTCATATAGATCAATAAGCCTTTATAACTCCCAAAAGAAGAACAGGAGAAGGTGAAGTTCTAYTGGACTTACTCTTAAGATGTTGAAAGAGGTGTTCATTGATAAATCTAGATGTTTCAGGGCCGCCATGACCATCATAAATTCCTATAAATGTACCATAAGGTCCAGACTCTTGCAAGCTTAAACAGCCTGATTCAAGTTGGCTCTGATCTTCAAGTAAATTATTAGCCTGAACTACAGCCATAGAGAATTCCCCATTAAAATGTTGCCCGGTATCCTTGTACCACAAGAGCCCATCTTGGCGACCTCCGGTATCTGAACCCGCGTGAACATATCGATCCGCTCTTGGCCGAAAACAGGCCCTCAAAAAGTTCATTAACCCTGATAGCATACCTCATCTCATCCAAAGAACCCTCCAAAGTATCCACATCTAGCAAGGGCTCAAGGCAACAGTTGACTTGAAATAATGCTCAATTGTATTTCAGCTGTTCCTTTGCCACAAACAGTAACTCTGTATTCTAGGAATCTGCAATAGCATATCAAACAAACAAAATCAGAACTTCCAATAATCAAAATGCAATAATGATATGCCAAAGAAACCTCCTTGAGGGAAACTAGGGAACAGAAATTGCATATGTGAGACCCAACTCTGCTCTAAAAACAGCGGCGAAGACCAAAAGAGCCGAGAAAAATGACAATTTCAACTTCGGCACAGAAAGAGGAACAGTTTGAAAAAAAGGAGGGGTCATATTAACTTTTTCTTCGGATAACTGTTTGGTCAACCAGTTGGCTTCCAGAAGGTCCAACTCTTAGGGAAAAAAAAAAAAAAATTCAAATCAATTGTACCTCCTATAATTCTGCAGTCATAACAATTCATCAAATCACGAAATTTGAAAGAAAACATCAAAAACCATATATTTGCAGAGCCAAGTGAATAATGAAAGAAGATATGTTAAAAATCTTACCTTTCACAGGCGAAAAGTGGAAGATCTAAAAGTGAAAGAGGTTAGATCTGTTGATCCATCAAATCGAAGAAAAAATTGAATTGAGTTTGATTGCTCTTTTGTTTTTCTCTCTCTTTTTCTTGAGCATGAAGATGATGACTTAAGTGATAGAAGATAGTGAAAAGGAGATACCAATAAGAGAAAGAAGTCTCTAGCGGTATATTATTAGAGTTTGTTTGATTGGGGCAACTGAACTATGGTCTCTCTCAGCAGACAAACGCCATTAAAAACCAAGAATGGAGAGCTCGAAGCCAGCAAAGCAGAGGACCAACTTGGGCTCCACAACCCAGAGTTTGTAGAGAGAGAAAATCTAGTTGCCAAAGAGAAAAATGTAATATTGCTACTCTGCTTTATCAACCTATCAACCGTTTAAGCCTTTTGCAAGAAACGCGAAGAAGAAGAAGGAAGAGGGTCAATGAAGTGATCTATCTGGACGGATATAATAGTCTGGGGAGTGGTCTTGCATGGATATTTCGTGCAGCGGCTTACGCTCTGACACGTTGGATTACTTTTCCTAAAGCTCTAGCATGACAAAAGGGTTCCTTTCATTTTCTAATTGGTTGTTCTATCCTTCCCTCATTCACTCATTCATAGTATTTGATCACGCATAAGTTATTAATATTATCTTTATTTTTGAAGTATTTTGTAATAAAATTATTTATCTTATTTTTTAAAAATATGTTAAATTTTACATATTAAAATATTTATTTCTTTTTTCTCATTAACAAGTAAAATTTAACATATAGAGTTAATGTTTACTGTTTTTCTCATTCTGTCTTCTTATTCACATAATACAATTAATCCTATTTTTTCCAAAATAAAAATAAAATACTATTTTAATAATAATTTTACATTAATATATATTTTATTTTGTCTCTATATTCTAACTTGATGTGGCACACTTCAAGAAATAGAAGRATAAATATTGATTCACTCAATATTTTTAAAATGATAGTTCGTAAAATACATATTTCAAATAAAGTTTATGGGGTTTTTTCTACATTTTTTATATATTGTTTTAAAACAAAAGGAAAAAAAAAGAGATAACCATTAGGGGAGAATTCTGTATTGGGAAGGGTAGTTTTGTCAATTGAAGGTACTAAATTGGGTTGCACTGTAAACGGGCAAGCATGACGAGTACCGAAACTCCATGGGGCGGTTCACCGTCTCATATTTGGTGCAACCCTTGGTGGTGGGAGCTTATTAAACTCCGCCGACCTTTAATTACYTTGGATGTTACCCGGCCAACTATTATTTCTCCGTCCTGGTTGCTTCGTAACCATTCAAGGAAAACTCTTTCTAAGATTGTCTTTGGATTCTTTAATTTAAGTTATAAAGAGGGGATTCTCAAAACTCGGGAGTTTTGGGCATAAAATTTAATATTTTTCTCAATCAATTTATTTAGACTCTATTTAGTGATCATTTTCCCTTTTTTTTTTTTTTAAGAGATCTCATTTTGATTTAATAGTATATTTATCAATAGTTTCAAACTATTGGTTTTGAAAACAATGATCATCTTTTCATTTGAGGACAATGATGTAAAGTGAAATGGATCTCAAAAACCTATGAAATTTTTCACTACACTCTTTAACACCGAGCTAAAATTTCATATATTTATACAAATTAATCAACTAACAAATTCTACCTTAATCATTGGTCAATTCCAACTAAAACTACTTAACAAATTAATTAAAGAACATCAAGAATTTGTAATTTTTATGCTTTTTTGTAATTTTACGAGTAATTATGTGGTTCTAATCAAGCTTTAAGTTAATTTTAGTTGGATATTTAATATTTAACATACGAGGAAGATAGAATTTATGATAATCGACTATTTAGTATAAACCTGTCAAATCCTTGCAAGTGTGACAAAAAATATAAGAGACATCATATAAAAGCTATATAATTTCAAAATACTTCTATAAAGAACTTATATAGCGTTCAACTTACATTGTWAAAATATGGTTGAATAAACATTTAATTAGTATATTCAACGCTTGCAAATTAAACTAGACATTTAACTTGCACGTGAAGAAGAGTCGTTGAGTGTCGCAAAGTTCATAAAATGGGAAAATTTGTCTTCATTGAGGCATACAAAACAAATCATTTTTTCATTGTAACTAAAGTAAATTGCTACACATTATCCATAAAATAAATGACTACTACAATGGAACCATGCTTGGATTCACTTTAGTAGTAAATTCAAATATAGCCCTTCCTAACCCTAAAGCCACATTCTTTAAGGTTTATGAGGTCATGCAAGAGAGTTATGTCCCATTTGATAAAACTGAAGACTAAAGTTTGGACAAATAAATTTATAAACAATGAAAATTTACTTCAAATTTATTTTATACATATGATTTTGAACATTAAATTTGGTAATTTAATCTYTAATGTCTTTTAGAATATTATCAACGAAAATTTATTGAAGGAATTAAGAAGAATTCCACATGTTGAGACATTACAAAAATTATCTTATCAAACAGTTTTAATTTAATAAACTTTTAATTTATTCAGCTATAAGTGCTAAATTGAGTTATTTTTCCTTATATTTCTTACCTTAAATCACATATTTGAATTTTAAAAATATTATGATGTAGGACGAATAACTTACGATATTGAGGAACAATTGGTAAATCGTAAATTTGGTGATCRGTATCAAAAGTCTAAGTAGGATATATTTTRCGAAAGGAAATGACAAGACGGGTAAGACCTATTGCTATAGCATGACATAAGAGGATTTTGGACATCCGAATTGTTTAGAACTTCAAATTAGACTTTAAAATTTTTACTACTTTGTTTACCTTTTGATAATTTCCATTTTGTTAATTAGGCATTGGGATTAATTATTAGTGTTTTCCTATTTAAGGGACTTTTTTTCTTGTAGTTTTCATATACTCAAATCCTCAATCGTCTCATACTAGCAAAGTCAAATTTCTTGATTCAATTTGTCATTCGAGCATATCCCTAGTGACCTCCAGAGTTCAGTGTCAAAGACGATTATGAGAGTGCTTACTCGTTTCCATCTTTCCTTCAATTGATCGGCCAATAGCGACCTTATCCAGTTCGACTACTTTGCCACAGTTTCAGGTGAGCGCAATTTGTTGGTCGATACATCCCATTGGTCATTCCTGCCAATTCATCTAACCGGTCGATCCTATAGGATCTATCCTCAATAGTCTGGTACGAAGTCTCATATTGCCATCTAAACTACTAGTCGGCAAATCATTTAGAACTATTTAACCATTTGAGATAGACTAAATATGGGTGTCACTAGATGCAACAAGCTACTGAAATATAGGACATCAGGAAAATAGTATTACAAGATAGGATTTAATAGTTTGAAGTCCTTTCACTAATTAAAGCAAATATGCAGTAAACATCTTCCAAACAATCAATCGAAAGGAGACAATATTTTTCATCTTTACACATATGTTAATAAGTTTACCATACAAGCACATAATAATTAATTCAAATTAATTAAGTATGTCCATRCACCGTACAATACATAATAATGAAGAAAACTCAGGAGACTAATATATACAAGAGTTTTGAATAGTATCAGATTCATGTAATTAAGCTCCCGTAGTTATCTTTGACTTGGAGTCTTAGTGTAAACTTTTCTAACATTTGTTGGTTTTTCTCTTAAAGTTGTTCATATAAATCTATACTTGAGCTAATTTTCTATTTTCTATTATTTTTCTAAATCAACAATTTGGACAGGAACAAGATGAAGTTCTAAATGAATGAGCACTCTCTCATAATCATCTTTGATCATTGAGCCATGAAGGTCACTAAGGATATGCTTGGATGACATATTGAATCAAGAAATTTGACTTTGCTACTACCAAGAAGGTGAAAATTGAACATGATGCAATTGAAAGTATCTGCAATTTCTTTTTAGTTAATATGACATTCAATTTGTACTTGAATTCCTTTTGTATCTGTTTGTTTGGGATTTATAAGCGTTAATCTCAATAAAGATAAATTATGAAAACTTGTAGAGAAAAACCCACAAATATTAGAAAAGTTTTACACTAAGGCTCCAAGTTAAAGATAACTAGGGGAGCTTAATTACATGAGTCTGATACTAATATTCTTTAAAATTCTCGCATATATTAGTCTCCCACCTTTCACAATTCAACTCATCTCATCTCATCTCTTACAACTCGACTATGTTGAGGATATTATTGACAGCTTTCACACATGATACTCATATTGTGAATCTCCTTACTCTCATGCTCCAAGCTCCTATATTATATTATATGAACACGTGAGACAATAAACATATAATCATCATCGTAATAAAAAGAAACTTAATTCTGATTATAAAATAAATTATCTAATCTAATCAAATAATAACTAATACTTGTTGGACCATATATATCTTAAGTTATTCAAGTCACCGAACACTAATGCTTTATACTCAATAACTAAACTAAAATGATGATCAAAGCAAATATGTGGTTTAATATAATCCTAACATTTGTCAATATTCTTCATTCTTTTTTTAAGCTATTATTTCAAGGGTTCATTTATCTTTTCCTTCCTTTTCTGTAATAAGTTTTAGGAGAAACGAAAAAAAATTCAAGAATGCCCAGACATCCATTCAAGAGCTGTTCTATTTTTATCAACATATCTGTTACTAGATTAGACCATGGAGGAGGATTCTTTTTCTATAGCGAAGAAAAATGGCTTCATTGGGTTCATCCCACTGGCAAATTTGTTACTAGGCAAAATCGGAGAAGCACATATGGTTGTTGTACGTAGGGCCTATTCTCTTAGCTGACAAACTAGAAATGCCATGTTGACCACATTATTTTGATGAATCGTGAATGGAAGAATGAGTCGAGAGTAAAAGCCAAAGCTTTCTTGGTTCAATGGATAGACGAGAATGAGATCAATTCAACTACTACATGCCTAGGAATTGCTGATAGATGGCAGTGAAGTTTGAGTAATAAGACCAATAATTGAGCTGGACTTTTGTTGTTTGTCCTTCGACRTCCCTTTTCCCCGCTGCAGTGTCTGTGGCCAATTTCCCACCAAGAACTTGATGTAAAGATTTGAATAGCTACTCTCATCATTCTTTAAGCTTCAAATCCTRTCACTTCATGGCTTACGTTGCATYTGTTTTCATATGATTTTTGGTATTAGATGTGGATGCTCTCCTACCCTTGGCCTGATTCAGATTAGGTGTTTGACGTCCAATATTGCTTACTATGTTACATATATAATAAGTTTTACCAAAGAAACTAACCATGCACGCAATTAAATTTGGTTGAGTTGGGAGATGGTCTCCAGTTAATGGAGGAAAATGTTACTAGTTTGGAGTGATTTGTTTATTTTTGTGTGATGAGATATGGCTGATGGATAAAGATAGATAAAAGTGAGAGAGATATGTCCCCTTACCCAACAAAGATGAGAGTAGTTTGGAGCAAATTGCAAAAGGACAACCCCATCTTCTTATGATTGGACGAATTCTAGTTCTATTCATAGTTGATTAGTGAGTTCCACTTCCAAGGCTTTTCCTTTCTATTTTGCAGGTAGACAATTCAAAACCAAGGCCACGGGTGCCAATTTGGCCTCGTACGGTATTTCCTCAGGGCTTATCTCATCTTCCAAGTTCAAACATTGATATTGACCCCCCAATCTTGTCCCTGATTTATTATTCATTATTTATTTTTGTTTTACTCCCATTAATTCCCTAAAATAATCCACCCTTGGCATTTRCAGCATATGACTGATAGCCGAGATAAATAAAAAAGGCAGCAAGCTTAGAATCACAGAATTTTACAAGATTTAAATGGAGTTTGATCTTGATGCATTTTGAAGTAGAGATCAAGGTTATTCGGGTTAGGATCACATGGCTACCGCCTTATGCTTCCAAGACGAACATTATGAATGGTAATGAGACATTGACAAGTTCAATTATGGGACCTTTCACAAATGGAACATAGCATTGAAAATGATGTTTATGATTAAACATGATGCACAATTGGTTATCTTTTGCTCTGTGTTTGCCTTATTTCAACCACCAGAGTCAGAGAAATAGCCCTCTTTGGCTCTCCAGGTCCCGGAATAAATAGTAATGTCCTTCTACTTGAATCAGTGAGAAGTCTTATTGCCTCCAAGAACATAAATATATGCAGCGACATTAAAGATGTGGCCCCTAAATTGATAGTAGCACTTGGACCAATAATTTACCTTCCTTAGAACGCCTGCTGGGAGTTCTTGTTTACAACAAATGGATTGCCATAGTCGAAACACAGTAGTTTTCATCATCCATCATTGTAATACAATAACTCATGTACAGATCTATAGATGCTTTCAAATGGCAGTGMTCAAAATTGGATTTGTTTCTCAATATAAACATGTCAATMATATATGTGTGATGTAATTTTTGAGCTTCTGAATTTGATATAAAGATTTTGCAGGAAAAGATTATGGTCTGATGGAATGAATAGTCAAATTACTTGGGCAAGTATGCTTCAGTTGAATCTATAATAATGTATACATCATACCACGAATCCAGTTTAATCGTGGGTCCTTTTTGAGATTATACAGGTCATTGCTTCTCTAAGCATTAGAAGCATTCTATTTTCTACGGTCAACTAACAATTCTTATTCTATTTTTGTCTATGGCAGAATTTAGTTCTTAATCTTGTCTTTCACCTAATTTTTCATTATTTCAAAATAATTAATTTTAACAATTAATCTTGGAGTATCAAAAAATTACTTATCCAAAGTTACTTTTTGGTAAGAAGCCTACAAATAAGTATTCATTACGACTCGGGTACAAATCTTCTAGCACACTACACTTTCCTATTACATCAACGAGAACATGACATTTATATATCTAACTCCTAAGATAAAAGGAGAAGCGAGAAGAGGT
The DNA here is from genome assembly GCA_001752375.1 of Rhazya stricta. Classification (NCBI taxonomy): domain Eukaryota; kingdom Viridiplantae; phylum Streptophyta; class Magnoliopsida; order Gentianales; family Apocynaceae; genus Rhazya; species Rhazya stricta. Next base: position 4,954,004 of record MEJB01000015.1, read on the forward strand.
GTTGGAGGGATTAAAGATATATATACACACACATAGTATTTTAGTTCGTGGTGGAGGGTGTATAGTAGGAAAATGTATTAGAATATCTCCAACCTTGTGATTGTACATAGAAATGTCAAATGGGATGGCTAACCAAAAATCCGCCATCTTGGCAGGCTGGGAAGTTCCAAACCTGACCCAACCAAGATGGATTGCGGGTTAGACGTGTCAGTCCGCCATAAATTAAACAAATGAAAAATTAAAAAAAGCCCTACAAATCGAACCTTTCAAAAATAAGCATATCTACAAAACCTAATCAATTCTTAATTCTCGACTTCACATTGTACATATTAGCCAAAACAATTGGCAAAGAAAATCGAGACCTTCGGCTAAAAAAATATCACCACATATTCACATTTATAAACTCCTAACTGGTATCACCATAATCTACCATATCGTAATTCATATAGCAATCATTATATTTCACCAAATAATTCAATAAAGTAATTAAACCTAAGAGTTCATAAAACTCAAAAAAGTTTAAAGGTGTCAAATTAGTTGGCCCATGACGAGGTGGCAGGGATGGTGGGTTAGGAAAATCTCAACCTAACCTAGTGATCTTATACGATGGGACGAATTAGTTCGGTATGCCTAATCCATTTCAACTGTTCTAATCATTGATCAGACAATTTTAAAATTATTATACTATTATTTTACAGATTGTACCTTTTAATAAAGTACATCATTTAAGATATGATATCCATGCATACTCTCTRCAAAATACGCAATCAAAGCACTTCAATAACTAGTTTGGGGTAACATGAGTTGCATGTTATTTTGTATCATACATTCTTGTATTATTTTATAAATTGTATCAACTAATATTTTGAATATTTAATTAAAAATTAAAGGAAAATWAAAAAATATATCCTGTCATTCAATCGATATAATGTAATCATATTCGTTAGAAATGTTGATTTCTTGTGTTACTGTATTATTCTTGATAATTATTTATATAATTATCTTTTGTTGATTTTCGCTTTTCTTATAACTCTAATATTATAGTTTTTYCATATTTAAGGATGGTACAAAAAAATACACAAAAATACCAATTGAAAGAAAAAAAGAAGCTCACTTGAAATTTTGTTATTCATCTATCATTATAGACGACACTAACAAAGATAAAATGAGTGGTATATAAAATAAAATCGATTCATCATCTATAATATCTATTCATCTTGGGATTTCAATCTATCAATTCATTGAGTAACTCTTGGATAAACTAATACTAATAAAATAATAAGTAATAAGAGATGCATATATTCACCAAAGTCAATAAAATTCTAAAAGTTAATTCAAAAGAGATTATGGATCGAGAGTCGTATTGGATGCCGTTGTTTTTCATGGGTATGAGTTGCAYGTCTTCAATGTAAAATATTGTATCTATCTTAAGAACATTGTTAATGTTAATTTTATTGAAATATGAAAAATATTTTAAGCAAACACTTTTTATAGCAACCGTTCATATTTTAAATAAATTAAATAAGACTATTGTTAACAACTTTTAAATAGGAGCAAAGTTGTCCACAAGATATTCTCATTACATTATGATATTTTAATATAATATGGACTTGATCCTCTCTTAACCCTACACATGGATATTTACGCCAACAAGTCAAACACGTGCCATATGCAAAAACAAGGAAAAGCGTTATTAATTTCGTGCATTTGACGATGGGAAAGTTTATGTGGATATTTTTAAAGTCATTTTTTATTAGTAACTAGGTTTGACATATTGGCATCTAGTAATAACAATTTAATCATCAACGGAGTATAGAATTGCCCCATGCTTAATTTACCTTTTTGGATGCATATGCAGTTTCGTGTGTAATTATTATGATAGAAATATTTTTATTTATTGCCATAATTATTGTAAATAAAATACTAGCATAATATAATGGCTGAAAATTTATCAATGAGTGTTAGTTCAAGTAGTAAGGAGTTTGGTACTCCTTAAATTGGATCTCAGCTCAAGTTCAACACATTATGCATGAAAAAAATAATAACATTGAGAGAACTTTGCACCCTTAACGGGACTTTCCCGATTCGAARAGAAATATTRTGTGTTAGAGATTTCGAAAATCGGTATAGTTTTGTTGACACCTTATTTTAGCCCTCCAAAATGTTCAAAATACTTACGTAGATGATGGCTTTCCTGACACTTCAATCCTCAGGTTTTCAGCCGATCACAGATATAACGGATAAGAAAAGGAATAGGGACTTCATCAGCAAATGACTTYTTGGTTGGATAAGGCAGAAAGAAAAATTACATATGTTAACACTAGGTTTCAGCTGATTAGAATGACTAAAAATATATTTAGTTGATAACAATGCCACATTGTTCTTCCAGCTTTGGGAGGTCAGCTAATCATGCAAGCAACCAAAAAGAAACGAAGATAAATGCTTCATTGTTGAGCACTAGCCGATAAGTTTCAACTGAATTCCATGCCTATTTTCCTGGAAGATATTAGTTTCGACAATCGACCAATCAAAGTAATGGAAGTTACATTGGCATCAAAGTTCAGCTGACCGCATGCCGGATTACTATCAGCTACTTCTCCGTTAGCTAAAATAGGTTTGCTATTGGCTAAGACGGGTAACAAGACTAAGAATAAATTCGACCGAATCAACCCCATGATCTCTTTTGTACAACCTATTCTCTCAAAACCCCATGATCTTTCTTGCACAATCCCATGATCTTTGAGGAGCATCATCTTTCATTACTTGACAATCTAGCTTGAGGCTTTGTGGACTACTTCGGGAAACCATTTTTACTAAAAAAGTTTACATATTCGGTAATGACTAGCTTTGTGTGATGAACTACAAGCTTGTTGTTAACTCAGCGAAGTTTGCCGATAATATCTTTAGCACACCCATCAGCTAGCTAGCCTATAAGATCCTCGGCTGATTCAACAGCTAGTTAGCTGACAGTAGCATCAATTGATTGGTTGATAGAATGAATTCTCCCAGTCAACAAGTTCCAAAAGAAGAAAAAAATGATGAAATTTTTAAAAATAACATAGGCAAACCATTTTTGGCAATCTTTTTATTCTTAGAACTTTTTAAATCTCCAAATATTTATTTCAACCATACTTTGTCCTACTAGACTAATCACAATTACAAATATGATTGAAGCCTAATTAAACCTTTTGAAATCTATTCGGTCCTTGGTGAATCGTATTCATTTGACAAATTTGGTCATGCTAATCTGGCCATGTTAGATGTAGTATGCTTCATTTAGCATGTGACTCTTTTTAGAAGTGATTGTAATATAAGCAAGTGCTCTTTTTAGAAACTATTTAGGTGTCTTTTTATTTCTAAGTATTTGCTATTTATTTTTCTTTCTTCCTCCCGAACTAGAAAATTTGAATGCGCTTTTATTAATAATTTACTTAGGTTGCAATATATAATGGAGGGGTTAAAGTCACACATTTCTATCTTAAATTCATATCTTTTTCATTAAGTGAATAAGATTGTCTTTAAACTCTTTCACTCCTGGGGACTAAGAATCTCCATTTTTTAATAACAATCTTGTCCAAATAAGAAAGTCTTGCACAAAATGAAATTAAGATAAGTTAATGTATAGGGATGATCTACATCTTAGGATGCTGTAAGTATATTGAGTTGTTCATATGGTGGAGAGTTCTCAAAATCCAAACAAAATGAAGCAAGCATTAAGGGTATGTTCTCTCTAACGAAATTAATAATTTGTGTGTCAAATTCTCATTGGGACCGCGATGATGAAAGCAAAAGAAAACCCATACTTCTCTTTCTTCCTTTTCCCCTTATGTCGCCCCCACATTGAATTATTATTTTGTACAAGATATGAGTAAACGTAGTGTATCAATTGATAATGCAATCATAACTTTCTATGACATAATTTCGATTGACATCTCTATAATTCTCCTTGTATATTAGTCTTATTCATTGGGATGATTACCGATTTTACAATAGCAATAAGGACATATGACCAATACACTTCAACCTCATTTTTTTTTTTTGTTTTATAAGAAAATGATCAATACAATTCCATCTTAACACTTACTAAATTTTATTACATAAGAATATGGGGATGCTATGGAAAAGAGAAGCAAGAAAACAATCCCACATGTAGTTGGATCTTTTCTGGGAGCCAACTTCTAGTTAAATTGGAGGGAAATGTTTTCCACTTAACAATATTGAATTGAAATAATTACTTTTTTAATCTAATATTTACATTTGATTTATAACAAAAATTTAAAAGATTCCATATATAGAATAACACGTTCTCTTCTTAATTAATGATGTTTGTGGTTATACTCAAACAAAACTCTTATCCATTTTAACTACTTAGATGAAAGATGAGTTTATTTTAATAAAATAGACTACTCATATCTATTGTATTAGGAAAAAAAATCTTTCATGAATTAAACTAGGGTGAACAAAAAAATTAAAAAAAAATCAACTCGGTAAAATTGAAAATTTGTTTTGATTTGAAAAAATTCTCTAAATAAAATTATATTATTTAAAATTTTGAATTGAATAATACTTAGAGGAAAATGTGTGCATTTGATATTAATGATTTCTAAAATTTTAAGTATTTGAATGTTTTACTTATTTTCATGCTTGTGCATAATTTTACTTATCTTTATCCTTATTGTATACAATAAGATGAATTTTTATTCTATTTCGCAAGAATATTGTTACAAAAATCTGTTACGATTAATAAAAATGATATATATATATATATATATATGTGTGTGTGTGTGTGTGAAAATAGATGATGTCAACGGCTAAAGCTGAAGACAACAGCTAATCTAACGAAACTAGTGCAGATGAAAACTCCAGGATGAAAGCAGCCGATGCGGCTAAAAAGCTTAGTAGCTTATGGAAGACAGAAAGGAACCACAATCGATTGACCGATGAACAATGAGAAAAAGTCAACTGAATTGGRAGTAATAGTGTGAAATAAGGCGATCGACTCCTCAACAAGATAAAATTAAAACCACTTGARTGAAAATTAAAGGGGCACGGCCAAGCGATTAGCCGATCAAGATGGACACGGACTGAGAAAATAGCACAGGAAGAGAAATGTGACATAACGATAGTCGTGTTTCTGGGCCACCAGCCGGCAAAGAACGTTGCATAGTAGAGTATAATAAGAAGAGAGAAAATAGAGAAAGACCTCCAATCAACTCAATAATCAAGCAAATTATCTTTATTTTTTACTAGTGTTATCTATGTTTTCATTACTTAATTAGCTTTATGATTAGCTTTTTAGTGTTAATTGATTTCCTTTGCTTTGTTATGTAAGTTTCATACATATTTTTATGCAATATTTATAAATTTGAAGTCTTATTTGCTTTCATTTACTAGCATTCCTAGGTGTTAACTATTTCCAGCTTCAATAGCATAACGTATAGATTTTAATAGCATAATTTACTTAACTTTGTTAGTTTTTTGCTTAGCATATATTCTAGTTTAGTGATTATAATATAATCGTAATCTGCTTCACATATCGGTTAGCATCATTCTCTACTCAACATAATAACTCAATTAGTTTTAGTTATCTTAGTTGCATCTTTATGTTGTTCTCTCAGTATACTCACTCAGCTAACTTTAAACTATCTGAGTTGCATATTTCTACTGTTTGGTATTTTTACAAGCTTATATCTGTGGGTTTGCTCAGTTCATTTATTCCTACTTGAGAAACTCGTATTGTAGCAAAAAAGTGATTATTGTTCCTGGTTATCTAATTAAGTTATACACTTTGTGAGGACTTACTTAATCCAACTCAAGAATCCATATACAAAAGAAAGAGGTAGCTATACACTGAGCTAATAAAATGACTAGCTGATTGGAATTCAGGTCTCTTTGTATTGAAAAGCTCAATATGCCACGATCAAATTCGGCTAGATAATTTTCGCAAATCAACAATATTAAACTTATTCAAAGTATTACGTATTTTTCCTTGGAAAATTGGAACTTTTATGGTTGAATAGTTAAATACTTATTTTGCCTCGTGAAAATGAGAGTTGCTCCCTGAAGTATTAAAAAATAGAAACCCATTATAAAATTTCCTTTTCTATTTTTCTGTTTGATAGTAGATGGTAAATGATATCTACTGGATAAAATCTCGGCCCAGAATAGAGTCATTCTTTTAKTAGCGTCCTAATCCATCTCAGCCCAAGTTCAYTCCGAGAATGTATTACGGATGGGATTCATCAAATCTCAGCCCAAGAATGTTTTATTCGATGCTGCTACTCTATTACTATTGGGTGTTCGGACCTTTCTTCCATCGGATCGGACACCTTTGCCCTTTCTATAACTGTAATTCTCGTCTCCTCCTCTGGTTTGGTTCGAAGGCTCGAGCCTTCGACGCGCTCTCTTTTCTGGTTCGTCTGGTTTTGATGATTTAATTCATGCTCGACTAGGGTTCCTAGAGTCCAAATTGGAAGTTCACCAGACAGTTGGGGTAGAAAATGGCATTTTTGAGGCTAATTAAGCAATCAGATATCAAAATTTTATCGAATCAATTCCTGAGGTCATATTTTCAGATTCATAGCCCATGCAGGGCCAGCTATTCATATACCAAATATTTGCTTTCGAATTACCAAAGCTTACCAATCCAGAAGTGCCAATTCGAGTTGCCGAGCAATATCAGGTTCTTCGCTGCACCAGTCCAGGTAAATACATGTGTGTTCATGACTCGTATGCAGAGCCGTGTTTGTGTGTATGCATCATGAATGAGTAGCGTTTATGTAAATACTTTAAAGGTTTCCAGATAAACGCATGGTGATGCAGTGATTTGGGTTTTTTAGGCTAAGCTCAACAGAGAACAGAAGGACACTGGTCCGAGATTGAATGAGAAAATCATAGCTGACGTTGTTAGGCTAGTCACTGATGAAGGTAACTAATAAATTTCTATTCTGCCTATTAGTTTTTTTCTTTTAGTATAACGGATATACTTTGTATACAAGAGACAGAAACCTAAGCTGTTATATATGCGTTATTTGGCTAGACATGTTTAGCTCTCATTAAGTAAAAGAATTCGAAAAAGTTCATCCTTTTTTAGCTTTGGGTTAAGTTTGATTTGTTAAAATGACTTGCTACGTGCTTTACAATTTTTGGTACTATTCATCCAACTAATTCTCCTCYGCTAATTATGTACCATACTCTGCAAGACTAAACAAACCACGAGGGCTTCCTAGATCTTATTACATTTGGTTTTGATAATGTTATGACTCAAAGTTAGTTGTTGATACTTGAAATCTAACTTCTTATGGGGGTTTATTTTGATATGCATATTTTCAGGGCACTGTGTTGTGTCAAAGCAGGAGGCATTGAAACGTGCAAGGAATCTCAAGCTTGATTTAGTTGAGGTAATTTATTGTTCCAAGTTTTCTCACCTTTTATAGCTCATTGTTAGTATGATGCCTTCATATCATTCCTTGTCTAGGTTTTTGGTGTCTGACTTGTTGTTTATGGAGCTCATTTCGTAGCACTCATTGCTGAGTCTTGCAGCAGAGTATTTGACTAGAGATTATATTTTGCTTTGAACTTTCAGTTAATTTCTTTGTGACTAAAATTTAATAACTTGTTCTATCCAATGAAACTAATAGTGATAGTTTGTTTTTATGCAGTTTAACTTTTTACAGTTAGTAATCAAACTGTAAAATGATCTTTCTTAAAAGAAATGCAAGACTGCTGTCACTTCTTTGGTAGAGCAATAGAAAGAGCACACTTTAGGTGCTTATGTCCCAAGCAAGCTGGTTATAATACTTGGAAAAAAAAAAAAAAAATTCAGTAGCTTTAAGCTGTTGTTAACACATTATGTAAGTTGGTAGCTGAATTAATGACTTCACGGAGAAGTACTTGATGATTAATCAGATAAGTTGGGGAACTTGGTTCCAATTCCAAGGATACCTGAAAATATTTCAAGCTCCAGGAAGTTGTTGACCAATGAACAACAATTCTGTATATCTGTATTAGTATACTATTTAGTTTCATAAACATGTCAGTAATGCCTTCTTATCCAAATGTATCATAACATTCAGACTTTGATCATCTTCCCTCCATTTTTTTTTTTCCCTACTATTCTCAATTTTATAAGCAGTTGCCACTTCGTTAGACACTCTAATCCTGGCATACTAGACACTAATGCCTCATCACTTTGTGAAAATCCTGCACTACTCAAGTTAAGTCTATCTTGTAGCGGTCAAATTTTATGAAGTTGAGGTTTACTGGAGAATTGGATGTTAGGTTCCTATGAGATTGGCCTAGGTAAACCACCTCTTAATGAGCAAATCAAAGTACCTGGGATACTTGGTGTTATCATGTTACGACGATTAAATGAGATTTCTTAGCCCTCTTGTTTCCCTTTTTGTTATGTTGTAAAGTGTGAGAGAGACCTATAAGTTTTAGTCTGAAATTCTTCTACTTTTTCAGGTTCAGCGGGATGCCAAGCCTCCTGTCTGCAAACTCATGGATTACCGTAGAGAAAAATATCAACAAGAACTAAAGGAAAAAGATCGTGCCAAAAGCAAGGTAGCTTACCTTTGAACTTAAACCTGTGACGTATTTCAACAAGTCAAATATTTTGATTTTTACGGTGACTTGACATACATGTATATCAAAATGCATATGTGTGTATATGTATGTAGGCATTTATGTATTTGCGTCCATATATTTGTGAACCKGTATATAGCTACCATGAAAAATTTAGAATCTCAATTTTTTGTTTTATTTTATTACTTATTATGACTTATATAGTCCTGCATAAATTCAGTAATTTCAAGGACCATTTCTCTTTCCTTCAGAAGGGGGGGAGGGGGTTGTGGGGAATGGTGGATCTTACTGCTGTTCCCAAGTAACCCAATGATACTTTTCTCGTTCTCTTTTCTGTTGAATGATCTGTGGGCATGTTGAGGAATGCATAGATGATCATCCATTTAGCGCTAGAATTGCAAACATGCATATTGTAGAGGCACAAGTACACGTCATAGATGTGCACCAAGTTGGAAAGAAGGATATGACATTTCTAGACGAAGTAGCTCTCTTTGTTTTGGTCCAGTATAATATCCTTTTGTTTTGGACCAATCAGGAGAGTATCCCAACCATTACATCTGTTTTACTATGATATCTGTCTTCCGGCAAAAAGAATGTCCAAAGATCTGCCTCAATCACACATTCCATCATCAGTGCATTGTTTGAACAATTGGTACAGTTTCTTGTACTATCGATTGGGCATAATAAGGTTATATTCCCACTTGTTGTATATTAGAAGCAAATCATTTCTTCATATTTGAGTCATGCTTTCTTCTTAAAATGAGCGAGTGAGGGTGTATTTGCAATGTCTAGTTACATCTTGAGTGTCTTGAAGGATTGGACAACGGCTCATAGATAACTAATATTTGTTTGTTCCTTGTCTACTGTGATTGAGTAGTTGAGTTTTGGTTATAGACACTGCTAAAGGAGCACCAAATACCAAAATTTGGATGCATGTCTGAGACTATAATCCTCCATGCTGCCCACTAAGGATATTTAGGTATTTGTAATTGTCTTTGCCTCCCTCCTGGGGGCACATCACTGACTGTAATAAGTTGCTCTCACTATGTATGAATTTCAGGTTAAAAATGTTCCTCATAATTCTGTCTTCTTGCTAGTACAAAATCAAGGATACAGTTCTCTTAGCTTGATGTTGATTGATCCCTTCACCATTCTCTTAGCGTGATGTTGATTGATCCCTTCACAATTAACACGCTTATATTTGCCTTACTTATGCAAAGTCAAAGTTCTTACTATAATTCCTCTTGTTTGTTTGGCTATTTCAAATTGTTGACATAGGTTTCTCTTAAGATAAAAATAGTTGGTGACTGGAAATCCCCGGACTCGCTTTAACAAGCAGTTTCATATATCTGGAGTGATTGGTTCACTAATGTACATTATTTGACATGGAAATTGATGAAATATACAGACACAAAATACTTAAGTTGTAGGTATATTATATTTGCTACAAATTTTTAATGTTCCTGTGATGCATATATTTTTATTTAAAGATGCAAGAAATCAACTCTTTATCTGTCCCCCTATCCCATATACCTCCAAAATATCTCTCTTTTGCCCAGCTAGAATATTTCTTCAGATCTTGGTTATTCTTGTAAACTTTATTCAGGTAGAGTTATTTATTGATTTATTAGAAGTATTGAATCTTTCCCTAATCAATTTTAATTTTCTTACAGTCCCAAGGAAGTTTACGAAAGGGAGCTTGCAAAGAAATCCGGTTTTCTGGTAAAATTGTAAGTGACTTAGTTCTTTCCTTTCTAGGGACTCTCGTACTGCTGCTTAATGTATATGTACCATTTTTCTTTTGTGGGGGTGGGTGGGTATTGTGGAGACTACAAAATTACTTACAGCAACATTTAGATGTTAAAGCTAGTCTGAACATTGAGTTTAAAAGTGAGTGAAATGTGTTTTATTGTATGGTTCAATTGGGTGGCATCCAAAATTTGATTATTTTGTTAAATTTTATTGCAGATGCCTAGTTCACCTGGATTTGTTTCAATCAGATAAAAGCATATTCCGTGAAGCTTTATTTTGAAAGAAAAAGAATAATCGAATCAAATTTCATTACAATCAGAATCAAACTTTTTGCAATTTCAACTGCATGTGTGATGGTGAAATATTGTCGATTTACTAATGTTGATGTTCTCTCCTGTTGTCTTTTTCTTTCTTTTGGTTTTTTTTCCCCCTCCCGGGGGGGGTGTGTTTATGAATTTCAGTCGCAGCAAGACTTGCAAATTAAAGTAGACACAGCTAAGAGACTGATGGAGCGCGGTTATCGGGTTAAGGTATTCTCTTTTCTTCTTTTTACGCTATGAGCAGTTTAACTTTTTCCTCCTATGTAGGTATTTATGCATTATGTTACTCACAGCTAATCAGATAATGGATGAAATAGAGTTGAAATCTGTTTTGCCCTAGAACTGCTCTGGGTATCTCCTTTTTGTCAATGCTTTGCCTTCTTGATTGAGTACTATTGGATACTTTTGTGGAATAGCTGATTGAGGAATCCTGGTTGCTGCTGAAAGCTTTCACCAGATTTTATTAATGTATATATAGAATAGCCTGAGTCATCCATTCTGCTGTCTCTGCTCTAGATCTTGCAAATTGGTTTTTTTCTTGATATTTCCCGTATTCAAATGTTGATTTAAGATTTAAATTATCCTCCAATATTTTTGCATTGTTTATTRGCTTGTTGAAATACTATGATCATCCCCATTATTACTGTATAGATATTTGCGCCTCTTTATTTTCAAAAGTTTGCGAAGGAAGATGCCCTTCAAAATAGGTTTCAGGAAATTGCAGTTCTTTAGTTCAAGATAGGTATTTGGCTTGTTTTGGTGGATGTGTCAAATTAACCATCGAAGGTATATGATATTCCTGGTCTCCACTCACTCAGTGTCAGGCCAAGGGTGCTGGGGGTGAGAACTCAGCAGCATTGCTGTCTCGAATCTGTGCTCTGGTAAGTCTAGACCTCATAAATTTTTTATGTCATTGCTGCAATACCTTTAATTGATTTTCCTCTATGATGTTTTGTGATTAACATGGGGTATAGATTGAAGACATTGCTGTTGTTGAAAGTGATACAAGAGTTGAAGACAAGGATCAGGCTCATATTATCGTCAGGCATATTAAATATGGCCCATTAAAGAAGGGCTCGGTAAAGAAAGGATCCAGTGGTAACAAGTCAGAAACTGCCAGTGCTCAAGAGGTGGAGAGTGGCAATGATGAAGACGTTGAAGCTAAGAAAGAATCAGGCTGGAAATTTGATGATGCAAATGATGATTTTGACAAAAAAGTTCAATTGGAGAGTCCCGATATTGCCATGAATTTGAGCAATGAAAAAACGCCATTTGCATTAGAATCATCATCCTCTTCTCCTGATGTTTCTTCGCGTCATTCAATTCCTCTCGCGGGGCTTGATTCTGCAAGTAGACCTGCAACTTCATCTACCACAGTCGTGGGAACAGAAAATAGATACATGAAAAATCTCAGAAACAGTTCCCATCGTAGAAGTCCATTGGATGCTAGCAGGTATGGTGAGAAAAATAATGCCCAGTTAAGGTCGCCATCTTCTGGTTCAGGAAGCCGACCACAACTAAATTTGAATTCTCCACTCAGACGAAGTGAAACTGGCGAAAATCAATCGGCCAGGTCGCAAAACATGCCTGAGCAGGCTCCTTCTACCCCTCCCAGTTCTCCACCCCGAAGTTATGGAATGTTCAGTCAAGGTCAAGTGGATACTGCTCCTGGTAAACAGAATTTACCAGCAGAAACTAATAGATACAAGCAGAGGAATCCATCTGACGCTGGCGGACGGATGGGGCGGCGGATAGGGGAAACTGCCTTGTCTAGGATTTAGTTTTTTTGCCTCGACTAAGATTCTTCTATTTCTTTTTCTTTTTCCTTATATTCTAATGGATGCTGAAGCCAATCATGCATTTCTCTGTCTGAGCTGAACTAAAGCATAGCGCATCTATTTTTGGCTTCTTTTAGATAACTTTGAAAGGGCATTATTTGTCTAATCGATTCATAAACCTATTTGTATTTCGGCTATAGTGAGATTTTTCTATTTTTCTATTTTTCTTCTTTTTCATTTGTCAGATTTTAACACCTATTTCTGGAAAATGGAAAATTGAATTCAAATTGTTACGCTGTGATCCGATCTTCCCCCAGAAAAGGCATGGACGCTGAAGAGCGTACAATAACAAATTTGATTTTTCTTGTTAATGAAGCAAATCACAATTCATCAGTTATTTGTTTGCATAAACCACACCTAAAATGATAAATGAACCAAAACTAGTTTTGCAGGTGAAATATACTCAATTTTTTTTCCTTATATTAGTCAGTGAAAAGTCGAACGCACTTTGGAAGTTCACCGGCAGGCAGAGGCGTTTCGCGCTTCTCCTTAGAGTCCTTTAAAGGTAACTCCCTCGCTGATTCCCACATTAAAACCCTAAATCATCGTCAATTTGATCAAATGCGTCCTTACAAACGTTGATTGTTTGTATCTTTTAAAGATAATTGTCGTCTGTATTTCGTACTGCAGTTGGAGAGAAGTTAGAAGTTTAATTTCTCCATCATTAATGCGTCTTAGGGTTCCGAAAATATGGGGTACTTTGTCTTCCGAGTACGCTTCTTTGCTTTTGGGTTTTCTTTCCTGGAAATTTCTTACTGTTTTTTTTTTTTCCTTTGCTGTCGTTGACGCATTTTGAGGGGAATGATTATTTTACTCTTCTTACTTGTGGTTGAATTTGTATGAAGCGTTTGAGTGTAAATAATTCTCAGAATTGAAGGGTAAAGTTTCAGTTTTATGATGTGGAGGAGAGTCTTATATCMATATTCCAGTGTAGTTCTCAGTTTTAAGTGCATGTGCTTTCGTGCAGATTTTGAGAGCTGTTGTTTTATGTATAGCCTTGTTMGTCTTGTATCGGCTATGACTTTAGCGGCGAAAAGTTTCTTCGTATCCTTCTGGTGTGGAAATGTACAAACCTTCTGAAAGTTAATTTGTTTAACACATTATTTCTCAATTGTTCTCTTTTTTTATTTGTCCTACAGATTCTCGCCAAGATAAGGTGTTACATCACTTCATTTGTTTGAATATCCTAATAATGGATTGTGATAAGTACCAGTATTCGGAGAAAACAGGAGATATTCCAAAACATGAAAAGTTTAAAAACCCAGTGAATGGCAGCGACAAAGATGATAAATCTGAGAATAAAGAGCCAAGTCAGAGGCCGAAGCAGAAAAGTGGTAGACATGATGACGATTTTGATCATCGAGTGAAGCTTTCCAGGAAAGGGGACGAGTCCCATTTTCGTGAAAATGATAGAAAGTCAATAGAAAGGGATAGGAATGAGAAGGAAAAACACAGGCGTAAACGTGAATCCAAAAACAGGGATAAGGATAGGGACAGAGAGGATAGCAGCAGAAAGGAAAGAGATGGAGACAAGATCAGAGGGAGAAACAGGGAGAGGTGCAGGGACAGGGAGAAGAGAGATCGTGATAGTGTATATGAAAGAGAAACAGAAAGGCAGAGAGAGCAAGAGAGGTCAAACCATAACAAAGACCACTCAGAAACGTGTCAAGATGAGTGGGGTAGAGAGAGGAGCCGAGACAATCGAAGAAGCTATGATATGGAGTCTAAAGAAAGAGAAAGGGAGAGGGAGGTCAGAGAAAATGATCCAGAGAGCAGGTAAATATCCTAGTCTCTCTTCATTTCAATCTTATTTTAGGAGTTAGGGCGGTTTTGTGAATAATAATCCAGAACCATGCTTGTAGATGGCTAAATGTGGACACAACACTGGGGGAAAAACTTGTAATTCTGCTGTATATATTTCCTTTAGGATATATAGCACATTACATAGAAACATAGGCCTACATACATGGTGGAAAATAAGCCACCAAATCAGAAGTAGTTTCTTAAAATAAAGGAAAATTTTTACTTCAAGATTAATGCCAAACCACCTAAAAACTAGCAAGTCAATCCAGYTAAATATWTCCATGTTAATTCATATATTCCAACACTCGTRCCCCTCAATCTGGTTTGTAGATGTCGTGCAGACCTAGCTTGTCTACTAGAGATTCGATCAGCCTTTGCAAGTCCTTTAGTGAAGATTATTCACCTGTTCTTTAAATGGAACAAACAGCATATATATGTTCCCGTTTTCCAGCTTCTTTTTGATGAAGCGTTGGGCGATCTCAATGTGCTTGGTTCAGTCATGTTGGGCTGGATTATTTGCAACGTTAATAGCTGCCCTATTATCACAGTACAGCTTCATAGGATCCTTTGAAGCAATCTTTAGCTCATCAAGCCACTTCGCCAACTGGACCCGTGCTTTCCTGTCATCCTCTTTACCCATAACAATTCGCATTACTCCAAGAGCCATCAGTCTATACCCTGCTTCAGCACTATGGTCCACAACTGATTGCTTCCAACTTCTCCAAGTAACTAGATTTCCACTTGCATAGGTGCGGTATCCTTAAGTAGATCTTCTGTCGGTCACGGACCCAGCCCAATCCACGTCTATGTAAGCTTCAATAGTCATATCTCCACTACTCCTCTTGAAAAGAAGTCCAGGGCCTGGATTCTTCTTCAATTACCTCAGGATCTGATAAACTGCCTTGCTCTTCCAATGAATCATGCATAAACTGACTAACCACCCCAGCCGAGAAAGAAATGTCTGGTCTAGTATGGGGCAAATAATTTAATTTCTCTACTACAACCTTCTTCCCCATTTTCTCATGCCCGATCTTGCGGTTGAAATCTGTAGGAACATCTGCTGGTTTGCTCCCCAACATGTCTGCCTTGCATAGTAAATCAAAGGTGGTGTTGTGAAACGACTGTACCCTCTTTAGATCTTCCAACTTCCATTCCTAGAAAGTATTCCAACTTTACAAGATCCTTGATTTCAAGTTCAGCAGACAAAACCTATTTCAACTGTTGAATCTCAATCTCTTCATTTCGATAATAATGTGATCACATAGACTATCAAGATCATAACTCCCCTCCATTGGAGTACAGGTAGAACATGATGTGCTTTGACTGTCCTTGTAAGTAACCAGCTAGTCAAATAGCTCTAGAAAATCGATCGAACCATGCTCGAGGAAACTGCTTTAATTTGTAAGGAGATTTGAGCAGATTACACACCTTGTTCTTCCCCAGACTTTCTTCAAAACTGGGTGATAGCTGCGTATATGCTTCCTCATCCAATTCCCATTCAGGAAAGCGTTCTTTACATCCATTTGATGTAAAGACCAAWCATTTCTAGCCGCCAAAGATAAAAGGTACTTTCACGGTATTCATCTTTGCTACTGGAGCGAGGGTCTCAAGATAATGAACGCCATATGTTTGTGTCTACCCCTTTGCA
The DNA here is from genome assembly GCA_001752375.1 of Rhazya stricta. Taxonomy (NCBI): domain Eukaryota; kingdom Viridiplantae; phylum Streptophyta; class Magnoliopsida; order Gentianales; family Apocynaceae; genus Rhazya; species Rhazya stricta. The sequence goes on from MEJB01000015.1 coordinate 4,969,951, forward strand.
ACCAGCTGGGCCTTGAACCTCTCCACTGTTCCATTTGTTTCATGGTAAAGACCTATTTACATCTGATGGGTACTGCACCATGGGGCAGCAAGCAAACTTCCCATATTCTGTTTTTCTTTAATGCCTTCATTTCTTCAAGAACAGCATCTTTCCACTTTGGGATTTCCATAGCTTCTCCAGCTTTCCTTGGCAACCCAAGACACCATAAATTTGCAACAAATGCTTTATAGGATGGAGACAAGGCATTATATGAAACAAACTTGTCAATCGGGTGACGAGTACCCGAACAAACCCCTTTTTCTTTGAGCTATAGATAAGTCTAGGTCCTGAACATGCTGAACTCTAACTTGTTTGCTGCTGGTTTGTGCTGCATTCTGCCCCAGACTTGGATTTAGGCTTGGTTGTGGACTGTGGTCAGTACTGGAGATTGAGGCAGACATGAACTCTTTGGATGGTGCTGTCTCCTTGAAGAAACATGGAGTTCGTGGACTGTTTTGAGCACATCTACCTTCTCTGGCTCAATATTTATCAACAGCATTTGTTGTTGGGCATGCAAATTAGACTCTAAACCTGACATGCGCTCTAAAGAAGACTCTAAGGATGGTTCTAGAGACGGAAGAGGTTAGAATCTGTTTCCGAAAACTGAAATTCACTGACATGCGGTCTAAAGAAGACTCTAGGATGGTTCTAGAGACGGAAGAGGTTAGAATCTGTTTCTGGAAACTAAATTCACCTAAGAGCTCCCCTGAATTGAAGTTTTGGTGAAAAAAGGTCGACTTTCAAAGACAGAAATATCATAAGTAATGAACATCTTTTTGGTGACAGGATCATAGTATATCCCTTTTGAGTGGGAGAATAACTAAGAAAACTTGTTTTGCAGCCCTAGGATCTAATTTGGATCTGTTTTGAAAGTGGATGTGGACAAAAGTAGTGCAACTAAACACCTTTAAAAGCATGTCTTTGAGAAGACGACTTTGAGGAAAAAATCTGAGAAAAGACATGGATTGGTTTTTGAAAACTAAGGACTGGAGAAGGCATTCTATTAAGGAAGGCAGCTGTGAGAATGGCTTCTCCCCAAAAACATTTTGGAACTAAGGGTTGAAACAATAGGGCATAAGCTACTTCTAAAAGGTGCCAATTTTTCCTTTGGGCAATATCATTTTGCTGAAGGGTATCTACACATGGAGATTGAGGAGAATGCTATTGTCTTTGAAATAGGATCCTAAGATTTTTGAAAAATACTTAATACCACTGTCTGCACGAACTAATTTGAATTATATTTTTGAGTTCAGTTGGGTTTGCACAATTTGATGAAATTGCTTGATAATAAGAAAAGCTTTAGATTTTTCTTTCATGAGATAACCCCAACACTACAGTCATCAATAGACAATTAGACGAATTAGGAACATGAGATGTACCCCAGATATCACTATGAATAAGTGAAAATGGATATGATTTTTTTTCCAAACATAGAATGTTGGTGATTAGCCAACTCACACACCTCACAGATAAAGTGAGGTGTTTTGACATTTTCAAACAAGGAAGAAAACAATTCTTGCAAATAAGGAACACCAGGATGTCCTTAATACTAATCCCATAGTTTTATTTCACCCGACAAAGAAGGAACTTTATAAACCACTTGAACTTGTCATCTTGGATAGCACCATCGTCAATGTAATAGTGCCCATTGATTTCTCTAGCATTGGTATCGTCCTCCCTCAACCCAAATCCTAAAACTCATAATAGGAAGGGAAAAATTGAGCAACACAAGTACTGTTTTGCATGAACTTACTAATAGAGATCAAATTGCAGGACGAATTTGAGACATGTAGCACAGAGTTGAGGGATAAGGAGAAATAAGAGCAATATCCTTTTCCCAGCAGTAGAAGCTTTTGATCCTTCAGCAATTCTAACTTCATCAGAATCCAAGACGGGAAAATATGACTTAAACAACTTAGATTGGCCTGTCATATGATCAGAGGTACCTGAATCGATTATCCAAGGGATCTTAGTGAAGCGTTATACCTTGTTGGGTCACGGTACATGTAGGAGCTTCGGTGGCCTTGGCTGGAGTAGAGGACATGAGAAGTTGGTTCGACAGGAGAACAGAGAGGAAAAAACTGAAATTGGGCAAGGGAAGGAATGTATGTTTCCTTTGCTGCTCTGATGCCATAAACGCACACACAACACAGGAAAAACTTGTATTTCTGCTGTTTATTTTTCCTTTAGGAGATAGAGTACAACTTATAGAAACACAGGGCTATGTACACAGTGGAAAATAAGCTACCAAGTGAGGAGGAGTTTCTTAAAATAGAGGAAAGTTTTGAATTCAAGATTAACACCAAAACATCTTGTCTGCAGGAAAAGTGGTCTCCACCTAAAAACTAGCAAGTCCATCCAGATAAAATATATCCAAATTAATTCAAATATTCCAACAATCACAAATCTGGGGTTGGTCTTTGTTTTATATAGTAATTTCGTCTTGTATGTGGTTTGCTAGGTATTGTTGCAAATGTGGAGGATTAACCTTTTGGGATGATTTTCGACTCACAAACTGAATGCCCAAATAACCTATGCTATCACTAATGTGATTACTTAGGAGTACCTTGATTAGGTCCTTTAAGCACAGTCAACAACCAACAAATGTGAGCTCTTGTGCAAATCTCATAATGAAATGCATGGGAGTGCTTGACAATTCAAAGACTTCTCTTGTGGCATATTTCCATGAATAGAAGTAAACCTGGACTGCAACCCACAGGTTGCACAGGTATCACTTCACTAAGCAATAGCTGGTAGAAATTGCAATTTCCAAATTAGACAGTTAACAATGTTACTTGCACTGTGAATCTTATTATGAACAGGAAGAGTCTCTTTCTTGTGCTGCATAGATGATATTAACAATTCTACTACATATATGTGGATCAAGTCAGCTCAACGAGCTTGGCTAAAGGTTCAATCTGTTACSTAATGTGTAATGTATTTATCCACATATACTTTTTGGTGTTTTTAGCAATTATTTATCTTGGAATATGGAGGATCTCTTTRCCCCCCGATCAGTTTGTTTGGGGAGGGGAGGGATGCATCTTGTTACAGAGGTTTAATGTACAGTCAAGTTGAAGATTCTTTAGTGACATCAGTGGAAAGTGATAAGGAAGGCAGAGTATTTTATTCTGTATTTGAGGTTGTATATCAAGTTTGTCTAACTTTTCTATTGTAAAAGGGAATGTATGATAGAAAGATGATCTGGAATACCAATTTTATTGTGCCAAAGGCTTAGCTTATCATGTTTAGAATGTAGCTTTCTGTTAGGATTTTGATGTTCCCGTTGGTTTTTCTGCAAGTCAAATATTCTTTTCATATTTTTTCATGTGGATCTTTCAGGCACTTGGACATTGTATTATTACTTCAGAATTGTATCCAAGGTCTCCTTGTATTTTATATTGCCTTTCTGTCAATATAGCCCAAATTTATCCATGGCTTGTTTCATTTTGGGGATTTACTTCTATATGATTAATGTTTGATGCTGTGATATAAATTTTACCTTCTATGCCATCTTCTGAATTTAATTTGACCAAAACTACATGATTGAGAAGCAAAATTTGTTTCCAGGTGAAGATATATCCCGGAAGAAGTGCTTGGTGGCATCTCGGGTTTAGAAGTTTGTTAATAAATATTTTTTTCTAGAAAATGATCCCCGCATGTCTGTGCATCTCTCTGTCTATAAACTCTTGTTCAGTTGCCTATACATTTGAATCTAATGATCCTGCACTTAATTGGCTAGTAGCGGAGAATGTCAATCCACTGATATGCGGTACAGTCCACTTTAAGAAAAGGAGTAGTATTAATCATTGCAAGTTAAGGAATGAGGAGCCTATGCGTTCAGTCATTTTGGTTTTACATTCAGACGTTATCTTTATGGCTCCTTAGTTTCTGAGCATGTTCCCGAACTAGGATAATAAAGTTCTGTATTAATAGAGCTTGTGTGGCGCAACCCAGTTTTCAACTTGTTTGTAGTGGGAAAGTGAAATTCTTTCTTTTTGCTTGTTTTTGTTTGTTAAATTGTTAAGGATTTTTTTTTTTTTGAGGTTGCGGGTGATGAATACCTTTTTTGCCATCCCCCCCAGGTGAACTTAGTTTCTTAATTACCTCTACTCTGTTGCAGCCCTGCTGGTAGTGAGTAGTGAGCTTTAGGAGGACGCTCTTGAGAAATCAATTTTCAAGTTGGTTACGGGATTGAAATATTCTGTTTACAGATTTAATGTTAACGTAGGCATGATTTGTAATTGCAGATTTGCAAAACATGATATGTTCCTTTTATTTCATAGTTTTCACTGAAGAAGTTCTTGCATCAACGATTTACAGGATTTAAAACACTGATGTATTTGTTACACCTTTTCCTTTGCTCGTTGTGAGTGATGAACATAAACCATTTGACAAAGGGTCCATTCCTAACAGCAATGCTTGCTGGATTATTTTTTTCCTTGTAGTGGAAAGGCAGTCAAATATGTCAGCATGTCAAATGCTATTTAGCCCCTGTTTGGTGTGCCTATTGGTTTTACCTTGCTCTAACAGATTTTATTTACCTTGTTCCAGCTACGTGAGTGTGCTCCTTAGGTGCATGCTAAATAGTTTTTATGCTTTAGACCTATTGGGTGATTTTTATTATATAAGCAAGATTTATGAAAAGATCTTTAAGATTACAGCATATTTTTGCAGAAGAACTAAAGAGAAAAGGGAAGAACTGGCAGAGCCAGAGGCAGATCCTGAGCGAGATCAACAGACAGTTTTTGCTTATCAGGTGGTTAAATTACTCATTGTTCCTACTTKTTTTTTCCCCTTCTTTTATGTTGTGGCTCTAGGATTTCTTAACGTGTATCATTTACTGGCCAACAATACAGATATCCTTGAAAGCAGATGAAAGGGATGTGTATGAGTTTTTCTCTAGAGCTGGCAAGGTTCATTTCACTCACCTTTTAGTTTTGAGTTTTCATATGGTCTTTGTTAATCATTGTGCTATGTTATTCGTGGATGTAAGCTGTTATTCCAGAGTACAGTGTTCTTCTATGTTATAGTGGGTGGTTAAAAAATTTTATTAACTAGTTAATAAGTAGATTACTTAATCCTTTCTGTTGAGCAGTGGGGTCTTTTGGGCTTCTGGTCTTTATTTACAATGTTGAGCTTCCTAGCCCTCAAAATTCTTGGATGTAGCAGATTTGATTCTTCGTCTGCTTGGCGCAATGTTTTAAAATCAATATCAGACCTTCCTTCTAACTAATCATATTTTCTCTGTACATCATAATAGTGCAATAATTGGTGTATTTACAGAAAGCATATCAGATAGTGTCACAAAAGACATTTAGAGTTGACAGTTTTGCTATATCTGATTTGCTAAGATTCGTGGATGGGAACTTATAAGTTTTATTCCAGATTCTTTATGATGGAAATTTGTTGCACTCTATCTAAATTATCTTTGCCTTCTCATTGGAAACATCTACTGAAGTTCAATGATCTATAATCTAGTGTCAATAATCCTAGGGGTTGAAAAAAGAACCCCTTTCCCCTGGCCCAACCCCCTATTCAGATGTGTGTCTGTATATAATTATTTCTAAATTATCTATGTACTTCTAAGAAAACCATGGACATATATGATGTCTTTTTGTGCATTAACATGCGACATGGCAGCTTATTGGGTACGTCCTTATTGTTATTGTACACAATAATTAATGACACTCTTTATTAAAACTTCAGGTGCGAGATGTACGCCTCATAATGGACCGTATTTCCAGACGTTCCAAAGGAGTTGGGTAGATATTTTGAATTCCAAATACTATCATTCTTTAATCTCTTCTACTAGGAAAAGTTTTTATCAGTAGAATGTGATATCTTAGGTGCAGTGATGCTTGAAACTTCTGGTGACATTCACTTGAAAGCTGCTAAGATATTGGGAGGTCATCTCTAATAGCAGAATTTGAGAATTCAGTTTTCAGCTAGATGTTTATTTATTTATATATTTAGATTCTTTGGTGAAATGTATTTCTTTTGGGCCGAAGATAATTTCTGATTTAAAAGACATAAATGCAAGTAAGAGAAGCCAACTAATGAAAAAATCAATAGGCTCTTTTATGTGGTAATGGCAGAGTAAACTCTGAAAAGGTGATGGTTGCTAAAGTTATTTTATTCTAAGATAGAATGTTGATGGTGTTAATTTTTTATTTTTTATTTTTTTTCCCATTTGGGAAATTAAGCGTCTCTGTTGGATTCAGTATTGTAAACTATACGAGAACGTGCTTATTTTTCATCCAACCATGTGCACGCCAGTAACTGAAGCTTGAAATAAACTCTGATGAGCTATTTTCCAAGTAATGCTCATGTTTCCTCTCTTTGTGCTACTTTAATCTTGACCTCTGTGACTACATTTTCCAAGATTGTAGTGCACTCTGACAAATAAATAAATAAACTTCAACGTTCCTCGCCACAAATGAACCAAAGAGCTAGTAATTAGGGTGCATTTAGATTGACTTCCCGTTTTAGAAAAAAATTGTTCATTGAAGAATGATTTCTTGGTTGAAAAAGGCTGGAAAGTGAAAATTTTGAAATTTGAAATTATTTATTAAATTAAGAAATTTCTTTGTTGAGGAATTCATTTGGATTGGAAGTATTGAAGTATGGATTTGTGATTTGTGAAAGTAAAAAACAAAAAGCCTTAATCGATTTTTGATTTGGATTGTCTTAATCAATTAAGGCTTGAAAGAAAAAGGAAAATTGTAATTGATTAAGAAAGAAAAAATTTTGAAGTGTGAAAGAAGAAGAAAAAGTCAGTGAACAAACTGTGGCTTTTTGTCATGTAGTGGGAAATGGTGAAGAAATTTCTTGAGTTAAGCAAGATTTGTATTTTCTTTTCAGTTAAGAATCAAAACAAGTGAATTCTTAAAAGAAGTTGAAAAAGAAAAAGGAAATAGGCGAAGAAGCAAAACAAACAAATTCTTTAACGAAGTTGAGAATTTTCTTCAATTAAGTTGCAAAGCAAATGCTACCAGTTTATCTGTCTAGACTTCAGAACTTCGCATCTGGACATTGGTGTTGGTTCCTCAGTAAATACAGTCACTACTTTTGTTTAATATTCATGAAATTCTGCCATCTATATTTGCACTTTGGTGCATCTGTATTTTCTTGTTTACTTCTACTGCCGTAAATCTACAAAGTAGTCAGTTTCTATTAATTTAAGGTTATCTTCTTACTGGCTTTCTTGCAATGGTAAGGTACATCGAATTTTATGATGTGAAGTCAGTACCTGTAGCAATAGCACTCTCTGGTGAGCCACTTCTTGGTCAGCCCGTGATGGTTAAACCATCAGAAGCTGAGAAGAATCTTGTCCTGTCCACCACTGTAGCTGCTGGAGCAGCTGGGCTCCGAGGAGCCTCTTCTGGAGAAGGTAGACAGTTGTATGTTGGCAATCTGCATCCTAGTATAAGAGAAGATCAACTTCGTCAGGTAAATACATCCATAGTTTGTAATATTGTATCAGATTCATTGAATTCGGTTTTCCTATCGATAAAACATGTTTCCTGACTTGTGTCACTGCATGACTTTTAGGGATGATGTTCTAGTTTGTGGTCAAGTAAGTGGAAAAGTAAATAATTATTCTCCATAAAAGTTAAAACTTTTAGATGAAAGGGTAATGCACAACTAGAACTATTTTTTAGCTGAGGGGATTTGCTTTTATCTGAAGAAATCAAATGATGTGGCAAATACTCCATTCATCTAATCTTTTTTGAGTTGAATAACCAGTTGACCTCAGTCCATTACCTCCAGAAGCATTTTCTTTCTTCTTTTATCTTAAAACAAAAGGAGTGCACATGTGTAAATAACAGATTGAAGCTGCAATGAATCTTGTTGGCTACATGAATTTGAAAATAGTTGTAGACATTGAAGTGTTCATTTTCACAAACAAAAGAAACTTTAACCTGTTCTTTTGGCCCTTAAACTTGTATTTATCTCTATTTTCTCCTATAGCTTTTTAGCTTGAAAAAAATATTGTAACTTGAAATTTAAATATTAGGAGTTTGATTCTTGAGAATTTAAGCTTCTGAACCTTCCAAATATCCAGACTTGTATTCCTTGTAGGTGCATGTGCTTCTGTCTAGGCAAATGTCATTGGACAATTTTCCCTTTCTTAATAGTCAATTGGTTGCAAAATATATATAGTTATCATTGTTTTGACTGCAAAAAATAAATGAATACTGTCTAGTGGGTTGCTGTTATTATATTCTTCCTTCGCAAAGGAAAAAAAGAGGTATACTTCAGCTTCAACCATGCTATATTCAATTGCGATAGGAAATCAGTTATTTGTGCAACTGTCCTTGTATTCTAGACATTTTATCTGATTATGTTCTTTTAGGTATTTCTTTTCTTTGTTAATATGCTTTCCTTTTTTTTGCAAATGTGAAGGTTTTTGAACCATTTGGTACTGTTCAGCTGGTCCAATTGCCTTCAGACCCAGAGACTGGGCATAGCAAAGGCTATGGTTATGTTCAGGTGAATGTTTAGGATATGTATTTGTTAGTTGAGCACTTAAATTAGGATATTTTTCTAAATTAGGATATTTTTCTTTTCAAATAGAGGTCATAATCAGACCAGGAACGACTTCGATACAAGATAGAACTCTCCTCTCTTAAACATCCAAGCATAATGCTCTTTGACAGCCCAATTTACATTTTGTGCAAATGCATTATGCTCCTTGCAGTTTGCACGCTCTGAATATGGTAGAGCTGCACAAAGTTTAGATGGGCAACTAGAAATTGCTGGCCAAGTGATGAAGGTAAGACATGTCAACTTTCTTCCCAACTAGTCACAATGTTTATCAACTGTTAAAATAGTTTTACGTTTTCTAATTCTTGCAGTAATATGAGATTTTAATGGCTCGCTGGGATTAATTATCGTGGAAAATTAGTCATAGATTTTCTCATTCTTGAACTAGTGTTATCTCTATTTTATGTAGTTTCTTTTCTTGGTTGAATTGTCCAGTCAGTCATATCAATTGACAGAGTGAACTAATCTAACTGAAGCTGTCCTTCATTCCAATCATTTCAATAATTGCCTCATCCCAGCTAGAGTAATAATATTTTTATTCTTGTCCAGTTTGCTACCAGAGTAATGGTCATGAATGGAACCTTCTCATATGTCTCGACTGTTTTGCTTTTTCCCAGCGCATTTTGTTCTTGTATTTTTACAGTGCAAGTGCTTGGCAAATGTTCAAAACACCAGTAAGAGAGAGATGAGAGTTGATTGAGATGAGAGTTGATTATGACCAACCCACTTCACAGATCTGGTTCAATGGCATAGCTCTATTGATTCTTTTTGCACTTTTTTATGTAGGTATCAGCTGTTACTGATCAAGCCAGAGGTGAGGATGCTGGTGATTTTCATGTTGAAGGCTGCGGCAGCTTGGTTAGTCATTTAAAAATAGGTTAATTTGGGGAGGAGTGATGAAATAATTGTGTTTTTGGCACTGTTAGAATATGTTATGCTTAAAGAAAAATGACTTGATGTGCCAACACATGGGAGATCTAGACATTTGTGCTTGAAAGTCAGCTTCTACAGTTTCAACAAAGAAGCACCTAGTGAAATGCTAGTTCTCTATAAAGGGAAGAACAGGAACAAGTTTTATGTATTGCTTTATAAAGCACAATATGGGATGGGATAGAATTTAAAACATTAGAAGGGGCATGCATAGAAACTAAGTATTCTTTAAATTGATTGTCATAGTTCCCATAGTATAGTTCTCCATCTGCTGGCTGTCTCTGTTGAGTCGATGTTGACATGGATAATTAATGTACTTTTGATCTCTTGATTATCCAAACAACATTTATGCCCATGAACGTATTCACTCAGACTCTCGATTAAGTTTTTCAAGAAGCATCCTATTTGCATATTCTGTCTGTTGAGGAGTTCCCAGTATGATTTGCATTAATACCATTTTCCTGTTTGCATTAAGCTATAATTGTATCAACCATCCTTGTGACTTTGTTGAGGCTTTCCAGAGGAATTGTCTCTCCAAGTCCTCTCCCTTTCTCTAGTCTGCCCCTTATTTGTTATCTCTCTATTTACATATTGAAACACTCTTAGAAATTGGAGTACTTTAATGAGGTCGCATATTTTATTATTCTAATCTAACTCTTGCATTATGGGAGGGATCTACCTCAAACTTTCTTTTTATTCTTTTCTCACCGTTATGAAACATTTCGCTTTTTCTTTATCTTTTTCCTTTTCAGTCTCTGAATGCTCAATCTCGAACACTTCTCATGCAGAAATTGCGATGCACAGCAACAGCTGCAAGGTTTGCCACCAATAAATTTCTGGTTGCCATCTGAGCTCTAATTGCTCTTCTTACATATTTGTCCATCCCCACAGCATTGCCTGTTCCATTGGTGCTGCTCCTGCTGTTTCACCCACTATTGCACCTTTTGGACAGACTCCTGTGGCACTTGCAGGATTGCCTACTGCAAGTTTTTCAATTCCTGCTGCCGCCTATTCATTTGACACCATTGGTGTCCCAAGTGAATGCTTGTTGTTGAAAAATATGTTTGATCCGAAAGTGGAGGTCAGTACTGGAATTTTCATATAGCAATATCTTTTGGTTTTGGTTATGTGAATTAACTATTTTGTTTTGCAGTCTGAACCAGATTTTGATCAGGATATCAAAGATGATGTGGAGGGCGAGTGTACAAAATTTGGAGACTTGAGGCATATCTACGTGGATAAGTACTGCAAATTTTTTTTCTTTCACTCATTTCTGTTCTCCTTCATTGGCCAAAACCAGCATAATTTAGGAAGTTATTGTCTTTAAACCCTGTTACATATCATGTCCGAGCCCCTTCCTTCCAAAAGAAGATACATAATGAGAAAAAGAGACTCAGAGAGACTTGTGACCTACCGCCTAACCAGCTTCTCCTTGTGATAACAGGAAAAGTGCTGGATTTGTTTACTTGCGGTTTCAGAAAAGCCAGTCGGCGATTGCAGCACAGCGGGCACTCAATGGTAGATGGTTTTCTGGAAAGATGATCACTGCAACATTTATGGTATTAAAATCTTGTTCATTCCTATCCATTTGACGTGTGACTATTTTACATTCACCTGAATGTGCCTTGTCGCTTTACTTGTTCATATAGAATGTGCGTGAGGAAATGAGAAGATGAATTGGCTTTGTTTTCATGCAGGTACCACAGAATTACGAGGCTAAATTTCCCGAGAGCAAATAGGGTTGCTACTATGTTAACGACGACCTCAATGTTAATATCTTATGTATTGTTGTTGATGGCATTGGAGCTTCATTTCTGTACAYGCTTATAAATACAAACTCGTAACTGTTGGCTAATCTGGTGGCCTTTTAAAAGCATTTGGTATGTTATTGTTTTGGGGTTCTTCGATTAAAGTGCTTAATCACTCACGTATTTAGAAAAAAAGTCCTTTAAATAAATTTTTATTAAAAGGTTTCATCTATTAAATAAATTTTAAACTATATTATTGAATGATTACAATATTTATTTATATTAGATTATTAAATTATTTCATCTCAATAGATTTGTTAAATGATTAAGGTATTCTCTTGTTATTCTAATTCTCTATAATCAATAGAGATTAAACTTTTTCCTCTCTTCCTCACGTAAATCATAGTGAAATTCGCATGATGTTCTTTCTTTTTTCTCTATTTTACTTATTAGAAAGCTTTGAACTAAGAGTTTTTTTTTTTTTTTTTTCATTTTATTGTTCAAGACCAAAGCAAGAAGAAGTTGGACCATTTTCAAGGAAAAATGTGCTCTTATCTTTATTGTTAAATGTAAATTGAATTTCTAAATTTGTTTTCATGATGATATATTTTTTTTTCATATATTACATTGCATAAATCGAGGGCTTTCTTCTCATCTATAAGCATGGGAAGATAATATTTGTAAGTGTTTAAGTTAGTGTATCAATATATGTAATAGCAGATCATCGCGATAGATATTTTGTCTTTTAGTGCCTCGCTATGGCCAATATTCATATTTTTCACATCACGAAATGTTACRGTTAAATAATGTCTACTACAGTGGCGTGATGGTAAAGGATATTTGCTATGGTGACCTTCTATGATGGTAAATATGAAATATTTTTCATCACAGCTCATCATCGTGATAGAGTGTCTATCACAATGGTGCTTTGTGATGATTAATGTAATATTTCTTATTAGAGCGAATCCCGTGATAAAATGTGATAATTATTATGAAATATTTCCTATCARAGCGATCTCGTGATAAAATGTCTGTCATGATGGTCTTCTGTGATGATTAATATCTAATATTTTTCATCACAGTAGATTGCCGTGATAGAATGTCTATTGTGATGATTAATATGAAATATTTTTCATCACGGCAGGTCATCATAATCCATTGCCTATCCAGGTGAGTGCAGTGATGAACATCTACAATTTTCATTTTAGTTTATTCTTCGACAAATATTTTTTAGTTGATGTAAAATTAAGAAAAATTATAACTAATACAATCTCATTAAATATTTCGTGTCACATCGGGCTATCGTGATACATTGCCTATSACGATGGGCTYCTGTGATGAACAAATCAGTTTAACAATAATGATTTGTAAATGTTAATCCTAAGTTGTTGAATTACAGTTATGGTTGTCACGGATAATTTGTGTATATCTATTTGTTACTTGGTAAGTTTGTTGAGAAACAATYCYGMGGTGAGTGGACATGGAAGTATAATGATTTAGCAAATATGGCTCTGATTTTTATTTCGAAAAACATTACCTATTTCGAGTTATGTAAAGCAATTTGAAGGGCATTATGGATATATTTTGGAATAAATATTATAGAGATAACAAGTATGGTGTCTAGAAATTCTAACTTTTCGATACCACCGATAAAGATTGATTGTGACTTCAAATTGAAATGGTATCTCTCGATTAGTAAAGAATTTCTTCTTTGTGTTACTCTTTTGGAGAAAGAATTTATTGAGATTGAAGAAGATGATAGTTTAGAAGAGGATGAAGCACAAGCAGCACGTATTGCAGATGATGGCAAAGTACCTATTGTTAAAGGCAGTATACGAAGCACCTATTGCAACAATGTTTGAGATGCAAATAGATTGTGATGATATGGATTCAGAGTATCTTTTTGAAGATGCTCGTGTGGCGGGTGGAAACATAGAGGAATTAACGGTTAATTTAAGTCAATTCCTTCTAGGCCATCATCGAGAATATTAAAATGCGAAGATTTACAAAGAAAACAATTGTTCCCCAATAAAAAAGCTTTGATATCGAGGTTATACTGATTTARAATGATGTTTTACTTTGAGTTTAAAATTAATAAGTCAAATAAAGTCTATTTATGCAGTTGTTTGTCTTGAAAAGAGCTGTAAGTGACATTTACGGATTACAAAGTTAAATGAATCAGAAATGTATAAAGTTCGTACTTTCCATAGCCAACACATGCTCCATGAGTGTTAACCGCTGAGATCATAGACATGCTACTTATTCACTAATTGGAACACATATTACGTCTAAGTTTGAAGATACTACAAGTATTTACAAATCGAGCAACATCATCAATGATGTTAGTGAGGAGTTTGGCAGAACTATAACTTACAGTAAGATATATTCTGCTAAATATTTTTGTTATGGGCTCGTCCAAGGAACACTGTATGATAGTTATGCCAAATTGTCATCGTACTATTACATTTTAGAGCAAGCTACTCCTGGCACAATGACATCTATCGAAACTGATGACAGTATACATTCCAAGTACATTTCTTATATTGTGATATTTTGTAATATGTTATTTTGTAACAATCTTATTGATTGAAACTGACATATATTTCCAATTTAGGTACCTTTTTGTGCTACTAGGATAAAGTATACGTGGACAGCAGTCAATGAGACCCATCATTTGCGTAGACGGTACATTCATGAAATAGATATCGAGGTACTCTACTTGTTACCAGTTGTCAAGATTRGAATCATCAAATATATCCACTTGCATAGGGCGTGGTTATCTCGAAGTGCGAAGCTTCATGGACTTGGTTCTTTCATCACTTCCAAGAAATAATGTGTGATACGGAGAAACTYACCATTATCTCGAATTGTGAAAAAACATTCCAAATGTATTTAGAAATATCTATCAATTTGCACATCATAAGAATTGCATATGGCACTTGAGCAATAACTTGAAGGCTAAATTTCCAAGCCTACGTTGTCATCGTTGTTTAAAAAGATTGCAGAGGCTCATACTTTAACAAATTTTGAGGAATACATGATAACACTTTACCGTAAAAAAGATTGGGTAAGAGAGTACTTAGAATCTGCTGGTTTGCATTATTGGAATAGAGTACAATTTAGAGGGACTCAATACAATATAATGACAACAAACAATGCAAAATCTTTGAACTCCATATTGAAGAAGCTCGAGATTTTTTTATAGTTAATCTGATCAAATACATTAGACAATTATTGTAGAAATGTTATGGACTGAAGATGTGTTCAAACTATCTTGAGGCAAATAGGTGGAATACAATTAGGATGTCACCGGCTGAGTTTCAAGTTATTAACAAGTTGAAATCATTTATGGTTAACTTGGAAAAACACACTTGTACTACCTTCTATACCCACATGCAATTGCCGCTTTCAAGCAGGATGATACAAATAAGTATGCTCTTTGTTCTACCTTTTATACCACTTCTTGTTAGAGAGATGCATATTCGTGATTATTAACCCATTGCCGAACGAGAATAAGTGCCAGCTTCCTGCATAAGTGGTTTCAAGAGTGGCCCTTCAACCGCTAAGAAAATAACCTACTAGACACCCACCGAATCTAAAAAAAAAAAAAAAAAAAAATCAATTGGAGAGGTATGCAAGCCCTACAAGTGTAGTAGGTGTCTGAAAACTGGCTACAACCGTAATACTTGTARAAATCCTTTGCCTGAGAAGTGAAGACATTTACCCTTTATTTAGTCTTGTAAATAAATTTTGTTCTATTTCAAGTGAAGACATCTATTTACTTTGAAATGTATTGAATTTAAATTTTGATAATCACATGTTGGATGTTGTAATGCACATATACACCTTAAATCTAATCATGTTTAAACATAGCCTTTTTCTTACTGAATTAAAGTTCATGCAAACATATAACAGAAAAATATTACTCACATAATAGGCTACTGTGATAGAACGTCTGTCACGGCGAGCCATTGTGATGAGAAATTTTGAGTTAGTTATTTCAAATTACTCACTTTATTTACTCATTTCGAATTAAAAGTTGAATTATAAATATATATTGATGATTTTCTTAAATATTGCTCATCATAGCAGTGCTTCTGCGATACATTACCTATCACGGCTAGCCGCTGTCATGAGAAATTCTTGCTTGAATTGGAAATTTTACTAAATCGAATAGCTTTTAAGCTCATTTAGAATTGATATGAACTGAAATTAATTAAAATTTATTTAAGAATTTCTCTCACCGTGTGCCACCGTGATAAGTTGCCTGCCACGATGGGACACTATGATGAGCATTACTCCATATATTATCAGACTTATTAAAGTGACAAACTGAAAAATATTTCTCATCACAGCAGACTATCGTGATAGAACGTAATCCAAGTTTATATACACCAAAAGAATATCCATATACACCATCTAAATCAGTAAATCCCCATACACCATCTAAATCAGTATAACCTATTTGCAAAAAAAAAAATATCCTATACAACTATTTCTCCTATTCTACAAGTCATATTCTTGAGCAAAAATATCGGCTGCCATTTTTTGCTTCCATATAAGCATAAAACTTTGATCAATCATATTCACGTCATGTCCGAATAAGGCGAAATTTGATGTTCTTCAACATGAGCATGCCCCAATCGTTGCTGCAAATTCAATGAAATGTTAGTCTTTCAATATGACAAATATATAAATAACCATCTTGTTTGCATATTATAAGAAAAACATGTGTCTGAATAGCAAAGCAGGGTGGTATCTTTCTTTGACTTTGTCATAAATGAGCCATGACAGCAAGTCTATGAAGCGTTGCAACTCATTCTTGAGCTGCTTGTCGCGGATTACCCATGTAGCGCTATCAAAAATAGTAATTAGGCACTCATTCACATCGATTTCTAGCGCAATTCAATGTGAATGGATGCAAACTGGCAAGTATAAAACTTTACACTCCTTCCATGACTTGTCGTGTGAAGGAGCTTCCCCATGGATATAATTGACGACAGCTTTATAAAAAATTAACAATTCCATGTGAGATGCATACTTCTCCTTTTGACTGTTAATAAATGCATGATTCATAAACTGATAAAATCTTGAGTCCAAGATGACAGCGTATTATCTAAAAAGGTTGGCATACTTRATCGATCGTTTTCTATGTAATATAATGCGAGATCCACATGCTGTATTACATCAATATTAAATGTTAGTCTATATCAGTAATCAACTATTCACAAGTTTAAGTTATATTATCAGTAAGCTAACCGTCAACCCTCATAATGATTTCAAAGAACATTTTATTAATATCGATCAGGGAAAAGCTGATAGAATTCTAGAAAAATATTATTCTTAGCATTAAGATGTAAATGTATACAAGACAAGAATGAAAAAATTTAAACAATAGAAATATATCCGACTGTTTCAACCTAAAGTCATAACTTCAGATCTTCCATTTTTGCGGGATTAACTATCGAAATGGATCAAATTGTTTGACCCCTCATACTTTCATCTCTTTGAAGGAACGATGAAAGGAGACTGTAGTGGAGGGGCATCCCTCTTCTTGCACAATCTTCTACCTCGAGGAGAATCATCTTCCACTGCCAGTATTGCAGTCTTAGTTGCCATTTCAGTGGATGTCACTGTTGGCAGTCTGAAATTCCTCTTCTTTTCCTCACAAAGTTCAAAAAAATCATTGATTCGAAAAAAATTATATGCAATTATGATACTCTAAAAAGTATCAAAAAAAAAAAAAAAGGAGTCGACCTTCAATTGGGGGAGTAATAACAATGGGTAGTAACAACAAGCAAACTCAAGGCATTGTCATCATTATTAGGATCGATCTCAACTACAGAAATAGGCAMAAGATAGGTTAGAATAAGTTGCTTATAAATTATAATTATAATAAACTTAGTTATTATTAGAAAAAGGAAACCTTCCTTGGCTTATTCTTCTGAAGGAGTAGGAGGGGACTATTCTTCTTTTTCCTATCTTTCTTTGTCACCTTTTGAGGCCAATTGTGAAATTAACTGATCTAGGATCGTCTTTAACAGATTCAACTAGGCAAGCCTCCATGATTGGCCTTCTGTGATGAGTGTATCAGTRGATTTCATCATAGAAGGCCATCGTGATGGACATGTCTACCATGGTGGGTATRTGTGATGAGCATACACCAATATACGTGCATCACAGCAAGTCGCCGTGGTATACATTTCTTTCACGGTTGCCCGCTGTGATGCAAGTATATTAATGTATGTTCATTATAGGTGCCTATCGTAGACAGATCTATCATGGTGACCTTTTGTAGTACATATACATTGATGAGTGCGTTCATCACAGTGGGACGCCATAGTAGACATATCTATTATGACGGCCTGCTGTGATGAACTCACTTACCAATATAATGAAAGAAACCAAAGTTTTGTTATGATTCATTCTTTTTTTACCAAAAACAAATTTTTAGAATTACGGTATCAATGTATATATCACTATTTTATAGATAAACCCTAGAAATTTTGATTTTTTTAAACATGTAACACGAGGTTTTTACCTTATGAGGTATATATCATTGTTTTAAAGTAAGTGAACTCTTCGCAAAGTTGAGATGATGCAAAGCCTGGAAAAATAGGTAACAAATGAATATGCAAAAAAATAGAATTGGAAAGGTAGAGAAGAAGAAGAAGGAGATGCGTTAGAAGGAGAAGAAGGAGAGGCGCTACTTTCAAAATTATATAACATTAGTGAGCGGTGAAAATAAAAACTCACGTAAATTGGAGTATAAAACTATTCCGATGAGTGCAAATGCACTAAGGGTATACATATAAATTGATTACTTATTGGGCAAAAATAATATTTATTGAGCTATTATTTCCTTATTTTGATTAAAAATCCTTTACACACAGTTTTATTGTGGGTAAGTCTTTTACCAATATTTCCTTTCGAATAACATATATATAATATAAAATTTCTCCTAATATTGAAATAAAAATTAACAAAAATATATTTAGATAACATTATTTCAAATTTAGACTCACTGAACTTGACGATATTTAAATTTAAAAAAATTCAAGTCGAGCAAGCCAAGCCTAAAATCTAGATTTATTAACAATCCTAAAAAAAAAAGAAAAAATTGAATCACAATCCTATGAATTTATAGATAATATTTTAAGTTATATATCCCATCTTCTTACTCATTTTCTTTTCTTAATAGTTTATTATTGGATTGGCTCTTTTTATTTTATATTGTAAAATCTATATAATTGTAACACTTGATAGGAAAATCCACATCAAGTATCAACCACAAGTTAGGTTTTCTTTTTCTTCTTCCCTCCTTTTCTAACATTACATTTCTTCCCAAAAATYATGCCTCCAATTATTATTATTAGTTTTTTGTCATTCACCTAATTTATCGAAAAAATAAAATTATATTTCTTCCCATGTTTTCACCGCGCAGTTAAAGACTCATTAATAGTGAAAATGAAGAAATGTCGAATGACAAAACTAGCCCTGGAGATTTTCTGCATCCTGAAAGGTGAAAACCATAAYACAGAGAGACTGAAAGGGTTCTTCCTGTGCTTTGGTAGAAGCAAAGAACCTCTGGGAAAACCGGTTTCCAAACTCGCGATCAACGACTGTCAGGTTCGAATCATCTTCTCTTTCGGACTCAAACATTTGTTCGGTTGCTTGTATTCACGGTTTATAGGGTACAACTTCTTAGCTTTGCTGTCTTCCTATGTTTGGCTGGTCGAATTTAGGGTTTTGCGTTTATAAATGGTTTGTTAGATTTGAATTGGAGATTTGAATTTTGCATCAACGGACTGTTGAATGTTGACTTCGTTAAAACAGTGATTTTGTTCCCTGGTCTAAAATTCCTGACTTGTGTAGAAAGAAAGTGATTTACTTTTTTTTTTTTCATACCTTTTAAGAATTTAGTCTATCTGAGCTCCGAACTCTTGTATTGGGTTTGCTTGATCTAGATTCTATCCTGCTTCTTTTCTCTTTTCGTGTTTCAGTACTGCATAACATCATTCTCCCCCTCATTGCTCTCGAGGTAATCCATCTCCGGGAAAAAATTCTTCTTGAATGGGTTTTGGAGATTTGATTAATAATTGTTTTTGGGGGTGCCCAGCTCCTTGTTGTCGGGCTTTCTACTTGAGAGTTTAGAGCATAATTGAAGTTAGAATTGCAAATGACTTTGTTTGTAGAACCTCATTCATTTATTGTGAATTTCTATCTGAACTAATTGAAAAAGGCATCCATTCTCATACTTATTTAGTTTTTAACTTTTACCCCCCTTAAGCCAAAGTAAATTAGGACATATCTGGGGAGAACATATCGTCCCTTCTTTGTGTGAGAGAATGACCCTGATGGGATTTTGCAGAACTAAAATATCTTGCTAGAGGCAGCATTGGAATTTCATTTTTTTAGTTTTCACTTTTCAAAATGAGTTTGTTGCTGGTTTCCCAGATTTTGTCCCAAAAAACATGACTCAAGATGTTGAGATGAAAGAGCAACCAGCTCCATCCAATTCTGTCACCTCCACTGGCCTGTCCATTCTGCAGCGTAAGTACTATGAATAAATTTCTGTGTATGTATAGACATGTGCTTTTTATTTGTATATTTCTTATGTAAGTTTTGGGACCTTCTCTTTTTTGCGTTTTTAAGTTTTAAAGAAGTATCATATACTTTCTCCTTTCCTTATATGGAAACTTCATCCCTTTAGATCTGAAGGATATAGCTTCACTGATTGAGACTGGTGCATATGCACGTGAGGCTCGGAGGATAGTAAGAGCAGTTCGGTTAACTATTGCTTTGAGGAAGAAGCTGAAGYCTTCTGTACTTTTTTCATTCTTGAACTTTGCTGTTGGACCAGGTTCTGAAGTCTCCTCATACCTTCCAAAGGTAAGAAAGTTATTGGGCTACATTTTGAGTTCAGAACCCTTTTTCACACTTTTAGTATTTGGCCAATGGTTTCTGATAAACAGTGATAGCATGATTGTTGCCCCTGGAAGAATGTCGATTTGTTTAGTGCATAAAATGACCTTGAAAACTTTAGTACCATATTCCCTGAACTGCTTGATAACAGTTTGTATGAAATATAAACACTTCTCTTGTATTCATCCTCCTCTTTTTGCTTCTTCTACTACACCTGTCATTCCTCTRATGGAGAAAATCTCTATGGCTATATTACTATACAATTWTTCTGCATCTGGATAGTCCTTTTATATCCAACAAAGGAAGGTTTATCTGGTTATGTTTTCCTTCATTGACTGCCATATTATTCCTCGTCTTGCATTGAAGAAATCTAGCATTCCTTTGCTTATATGAATTCCCTAGCTTTTACAAACTTCAGTTATTTGTTGTAGGATGACGAGCATGACATGGAAGTTGATACGGAAACATCAGCAACTCAAGTCCCTACAAAGCATTCTGTGCCTGAGCTTGAAATTTATTGTTACTTGCTTGTTCTAATTTTTCTTATTGATCAGAAGAGTTACAATGAGGTATGGACAACTATTTACATCTGCTGCCCATGCTTGCTATAGCACAGTTCAACATGTTAATGGAACTGTGTTGTCTGCTTCTCCTTCAGGCTAAAGCATGCGCCTCAGCAGGCATTGCACGCTTGAAGAACCTCAACAGGAGAACCCTTGATGTTCTAGCATCCAGACTCTATTTCTATTATTCCTTGAGCTATGAACTTACTGGTGATCTTGCTGATATTCGGGGGTGAGTTCGAATTTGCTTGCAGTCGTATATATTTCTTATCTTAGTTGAAGCCGACACTAAAGATTTCAACAAAGTATGGAGTATAATTTGGACCAGTTTCTTCAGTTGCTGGGCTTAATCTCTCTCTCTCTCTCTCTCTCTCTCTCTCTCTCTCTCTCTCTCTCTATATCCCGCCCTGCTATCCATCCCCATCCCCGACTCTTCTCACTGTGTGGAAGTTTTTCTTTTTCCCCTTTTCCGGTTTCACTTATCAAGTTTACTTCTAATGGGAACTTTTCATTATCAACAGCAATCTCCTTGCTTTACATCGGATTGCCACACTTCGGCATGATGAGTTGGGTCAGGTTTGTAACTTATGTAACTCTTCACCAGTTTAGTGTCTTAGAAGTGGGCTTGCGTGCTTGATTCTTTAGCATGATTGCAGGAAACACTTCTGAACCTCTTACTTCGAAATTACCTCCACTATAACCTATATGATCAAGCAGAGAAGCTGAGGTCAAAGGCACCCCGTTTTGAAGCCCATTCAAATCAGCAGGCAAGTTCTCAACTGACACTCTTTCTATAGTTACTAGAAGAATATTTGCTGTGTGTTTGAGTGCTTATCCATCTTGGCTGATATTTAATTTTTAGACTATATCGGTACATGATTTTAAATGACCTCTGGGGGAAGTGGGTGGAAGGAGCAGAAACTTCTAATCCTGTTGATGAGATCTTATATACCCATTTTCTTAAGCACTTTATTGCTTGTATGTTGTTTTAATTCAATAAGTATTAGGATAGGATCAAATGGAAACTCTTTAATGGTATACAAGTTGAAAAAGAATTCATCACCAATAGAAAACCTTTTGGTCATTTAGATACTTCAGTGGCYAATAGATAACAATACGGAACTGAATCAACCTTCTGCTTTCATTCAGAATAATATTCTACATTCAGGTGCCGAATGGTGAATAGTATCTATGGCACTCCAGGAACAACTTCAAACATTCTCTTCTTTCAA
The DNA here is from genome assembly GCA_001752375.1 of Rhazya stricta. NCBI lineage: Eukaryota > Viridiplantae > Streptophyta > Magnoliopsida > Gentianales > Apocynaceae > Rhazya > Rhazya stricta. Next base: position 4,991,938 of record MEJB01000015.1, read on the forward strand.
GAATGAGTAATTTGTTTTACTTTTCTAGAGTAGTGACTTGGGGTTCAGGATTGTAGATGAATGTAAGGTAGATTAATGTGCAACTAGTTTTGAAAAGGAAATAGGGTCTAAATGGCGTCAGTGACTTAAAAAAAACCCTTGTTTTCTATTTACTTGTGGAGTTATCAGATGTCTTGTCAACATCTGGGTATACTTACTCCCAAGAGTCTTATAGATTCAAAGTGATTGCCTCTTGAACYTGCTCCAGATTCTTAAGATTTAGTAACCAGAAATATATGTTGAAAGTTAACTGTCTCCTGATTTATGGTGGAAAGCTTAATCTAGCTTTTTGTTTAATCTGATAATATATTGTCAATTTGAGTTGAATGTCTAGGAAAAATTTAAGGTACATTCGACATACAGTAATTCCTCCTCAGGAATGTTCTCTTCACTCAGTTGGATGGAAAGAGGTTGTGGACCTGGAAGTTAGTATTTAAATCGTCCCCTTCCATCTGGTTCTAGAGCTTCTTGGATGATATATCTATCATTTTCATGCTCAGTTCTGTTCTTAAACTGCTTATGCATTCAAAGGGTCAAAAAGCCTTGACTAACTTATGAATTGATTTCATCATTCCAAATCCGATCAATTTAAATGTTAGGGGTTTCCACTGAAGCTTCTGTTGGAGAAGCCTTGGTGTTGGATTGGAATTTATTCCATGAAACTGGAATTTGGGATTTGATTAATGGGCTGGTTTTCTTAAAATGGTAGAAGCACATATTTATCAGCATTCTGATTAAATGTATTCATGTCACTGTTAGAGACTAGGGAGTAAACGCTGATCTGTAGCCTCAACTAGATTTGCCATTGAACAACAAAGGAGATTTTTGGATATTAATTGATGCATTGCTCAAGTTACGGCTGAATTGTTTTTTATGAAGAGAAAGTTATATAAATTTTTTGGAATTTTAGGTGAAGACTAATGGATAGTAAAATAAACACACAAAGAGAAAAGAGAGAAAAAGACCAAAGTAAAAAGATTAAGAAAATGGAGAAACTGATTTCTTTATCTCTGTTGCATCTTCTGGATTTTTTCTTCTGAAACTGCTAATCCTTTTTTTCTTTTCAGTTTTGTCGGTACCTCTTTTATCTGGGAAAGATCAGGACAATTCAGTTGGAATACACTGATGCGAAAGAATCCCTTTTGCAAGCGGCTAGAAAAGCCCCAGTAGCTGCTCTTGGTTTTCGAGTTCAATGTACTAAGTGGGCTGTGATAGTCCGGCTACTGCTTGGAGAGATCCCTGAGAGGACAGTTTTTATGCAGAAGGGCATGGAGAAAGCTTTAAGACCATATTTTGAGCTGACAAATGTGGAGTTTGACTATTAGCTTCCCCCCTTCTCCCCCCCCCCCCCGCGCCCCCTCCTTCTTTTCCTCTTTTTTCCCACCTTTTAAAAGAACAGCCTTCAACTGACATATGCAAGCATGTGAGAGTCAAGATTTGATATGTTTCGCTTGATAAAAATATGTTAGGTAATAATGATGACTTTTATGAACTTGTGGAATTTCTATTCTGGAAGAATGTAAAAGAATATCATAAAATCTGAACTTGCTTGGGGCATTTTTCTACTACTTGGGTTGTGAACATATAGGATTGCTACAGTTAGGTAACCCTCGTTTTTGGAGAATATGCAGCATAACATAATTTTGCTGCAAAAATAGTTTGATTATCTTGCTGTTGAATTGTTATTTTATAGATATATTTCTTGTGTCTGTTTTTTTAGGCCGTTCGAATTGGAGATCTGGAGTTGTTTAAAACAGTTGCTGAGAAGTTCTCCAGCATTTTCAGCTCAGATAGGACTAATAATTTAATTGTTAGGTTGAGGCATAACGTCATTAGGACTGGGCTGCGAAACATTAGTATTTCCTACTCTAGGATATCACTGGATGATGTTGCTAAAAAGCTGAGATTGGATTCAGAAGACCCTGTTGCTGATGCTGAGAGCATTGTGTCCAAGGCGATTCGAGATGGTGCAATCGATGCTACGTTAGATCATGCCAATGGGTGGATGGTGTCAAAGGAAACTGGGGATATTTACTCTACAAATGAGCCTCAAATGGCATTTAACTCGAGAATTGCTTTCTGCATCAACATGCATAATGAGGCTGTGAAGGCTCTCCGATATCCTCCAAATTCCCATAAGGAAAAGGAGAGTGCGGAGAAGAGAAGAGAGAGACAACAACAAGAACAAGAGCTTGCCAAGCATATAGCAGAAGAAGATGATGATGAGTTCTGAATGGAATGAATGCTAAAGATGTGAGAGTCTGACTCTTGTTTTGATGTTTCCTTATTACGTTGTTGCACAATTGTTAAAGAAAAAGGAAATTCTCTAGTTGAGGATATATCCTTGAGATATTGATACTTTTCTAGAAATCTCTTTCCCTTAAAGATTTAGATTGTGATTTTTCAGGTTCTGATTGCTATTGTTTGCCGTAATTGATAACCATGTTGGAATTATGTTCTCTTGATACTGACTCGGAGATCATCCACAAGTATTTGCAAAATTCTGGCGCCCTATTATGCTTTATTTGTTTTATTATTTGGTATTGGAGGCCAAGAGGCCCTAAACTGAAGTGTTTCAAACAAACTTCTAGTAAATTTATTCTGTATATTGGTTTCTTTCGGATTGTAATTCTGGTCAGAGTGCAGAATTTTTGGTGTCAACGAGAGAAATATTCCAACATATGAACTAAGCTGTATTTGGTGCTAACATCTTAGCAGCTGATGTGAATGCCTAGAATGGCCGTGTCTATGCACGAACTTGTTTTTCCACAGTGCGCYTATATATGTACATATACATYCATACACACACACATATATATATTTGATAAAAAAAGTGGAATTATTTTACATAAAATCATCTCGCTAATATGTTTCGTTTCCTTGGACGGGGACATGAGGGAGCAGGGGGAGACTTTTAACGAAACATCTCCTTAGTAATACGAGTTTCTATATCTAAAGTTACTTATCTTTGGCCATAAATTTTGAAGTTATAATATAGCATTTTTAGCAACTGGGGAGAGGATTCTATATAAAGTTAATATCTCATACATCAGGCATAAATTTATTTATCTTCTTATGATTTTAAGATGTATAAGTGATTAGTTGTGAAGCATGTTGTATCATTATTCGTATTCGTGTATAGAAAAAATATTAAAAAATACTTAAAAAATTTAAAATTCATATAAATAAATACGATATTTTACGTAAAATTAATGTTTTATATTGTATTAATTTATATTTTTTTCATTTAAATATGGTTAATAGTACATTTTTTTCCTTTAAAGATTTATTATAAAATAATTATACATGTATAGAAGATTTTGATTGATAAAATTATCGATAGTCATGCTTTGAAAAAAAAAATCAGAATAATAAGACATCGTTTGACCCATGTGTTTCATTATTTTCTTTTGTTTAAGCCAAAAAGGAAATGAAAAAAAAGAAAAAGAAAAAGGAAAGAAAAAAGATAAACACGTATCCTCTCGTTAGCATCTACCTGTATATTTTATATCAATAGGAGCAAAATAATTCTTTTTTTTAATTTGATAAAATAAATAATTAATTTCGTAATATTTTAATTCATTTTATAAATTTTTAAATAATTATAAATTAAATTATTAATTTTAATAGTTCAATTAACTAGAAAATGATCTGTAAGTCGGTATTTCAAATTTCAAAACGTCCTATTTTAATTTTGTCAAATAAGATTAATGAAAAATATGTAATACTGTCAATACTAGAAGATCTTTGGCGCAAGACCAGAGGWAGATCATTTTGGAATAGTTAACTAAAATTTAACGAATTCAATCGTGGTAAATAGGTTTAAGAATGCAGTCCCAGAACAGATTATCGGGAACCCCTTCCCGAACCGGCGTGAAAGGGCGAGAGCCAGCGAAAGGGTTTGGCTCACTGATCAAGTGGAAGGAGAAGATGATCGTCTGCGTTGCTGTCGTCGGCCACCAGGTGCATGCTGACATTCCCCCTATAAGTATTCTTACAGTCTATTCATCTTTCTTTGCATCAAAACGATCAATACCAACATTCTTGATTTCCCCATGGACAGAACAATCCCCTGTATGTGCAGAGCTTCACGGAAGCAGATGATGCTCTGAAGCTTCACCATATCGTCCATTGCTCCCTCGACGTCGTCGACGAGAGAGGTCTGCTCTATCTTTATGTTTTTTGTGACATATGAGATCCACTCGAAGGGATTTTCTTTTTAAATCTAGCATGATCTAACAATTGTAGTTAACTTGTGATAGTAAACTTCTCAGCTTCCATTTTGGCAATGGCCAAACAATCGTCGAGCTGGAGGGCTGATTGGAATTGCTTATTTGCTCTTCCAATTTTCAGTTTAATGGCTCCTAAAGTCGCCAATCTGCTRTGCATACAGAATTGAATGAAATCTTGACAAAGCATATACCATATGCCTACTTCAACTGGGAGAAACTTAAATAATTCTCATTTCATCCATCCGCTGGAATTCTTTTAGATGAATAAACTTTTTATGACACCTCCTTGCTTCAACACATATACGTTGGATTTGCCGATCTGTTTTCTCGTCTATTTCTTTCGGCCATTTAGCTTGGATGTTATTGTTCCTCCTCTATATGAAGATGTCAGTAACCATGCCTTTTGCTAAACTTACCGTCAAGAATAGCAAAATGGTATTTTAGGAGGAAGAGCAGCGGAGAAGATCACTTTTGTAGATTGCAGTTCGACCTGCAAATTTTCATCTTGCTCTTCTAATAAAGTCTTTCACTCTTCCGTCTAAGTAATGGTCCCTAGCTTGAAGTTTCTAGTTGGACTAGGGAGAAAGAGAGGGACAGACAAGGGAGGGGCAAGTTCTTTCCCCTGCTGAATATGCTGAATATTCTGTGGAGTGATAGTACAAGAACAAGTCATTTGACTGACTATTTCTTTTTAAGTGTGAAATGCAGAAGAGCGACACTGAGTAAATCATTAGCATGCATATGTTTCTCCTGATTTTCTGACAAGCATCCCAGTTGAAGTCACAGTTGCATTCTTAACAGGAGGATACCTGAACTCTGATAAAACTGAACTAGCACTGCTTACGCATATATCTGGCACTGAATCATGAAGGTTATATAACTTTTTAAAGAAGTGGCTTTAGAACTATGTTGATACCCCCAAACTGCCCCAACTAAAGGGATGGGATGGTGTAGACGAGCTGTTACTTTACTTTTGAAATCATGTTGATATCATGCTTGATTTGGATCAGGATCAGGGGCTTATTCTAAAGAATCTTTTCTTCTGTTTTTTTTTTTTTTTTTTTGTAAGAAATAAGGGTGCCTGTTCCTAGGTGGACTTCTGATTTTGAGTTCTGGCCTGCATACCAACCTTTTCCTTTTTTTTTTCTCTCTCTAAATAATTCTTTTAATGCGTGCGATGTTTTCTTCTTCCTGTATCGGTTCGACCACATACAAACTCTTTCATAGAATTTCATGCATATAACAAGTATCTTCTTGTTTTGCATCAGCTCTGTGTTTGACTTTTGCAATACTAATATCAAACCACAGTTCATAATAATGCTCATACTGTTGCAGTAAACAATCCCAAAAAATCTGGCCCAACCCTGAATGAGACATTTCTTGGTATGCTATATCCGACTGAAAACTACAAAGTGTAAGTATATTTGTTTATCTAGTTTGTTATCAACTTATGGAGTAGGAAGTTTTTTCATATATAATATGTGTGGAAAATGCAAGTATTTTGAAGTTGTCCGATGTATGTAAATAATCGCTTTTGTCTTGTCTTCAGGTATGGTTATTTGACCAATACAAAGGTGAAATTTGTATTAGTAACAACAGATCTTGATGTCCGAGATGCAGATGTAAGGAATGTAAGTGTAAATCTTAACTTGAGAAATTTGTATACAGCTCCTTGAAACGATGGTATGTATTGATATGCTGGAATAATGTTATTATCCCATCCCTGTTTCCCCTTTCTTCTGGGCGCAGTGCCATCTAATCCCTGCTTCTACGTTATAGGATTTGGTCCCACTTTCAAATTTGGAAAATTAAGTCTCTTGCTAAATGGTTGATGCAGATTGATTTTATCTTAGCATAAGATGACTTGAGCACTTGATTCTTCCGCTGCTTAGATGACCATCTAATGCATCTATAAATTTTCTTTCCTAATGAATTGAAGTTTATGATAGCTGAATGGTAAAGATATTGGGTATTCCCTAGAAATAAGCACAATCACAGTTCAATATAGGTTGAGTTTTTCTACCATATGATAATTGATGTTTATGTTTCACTATATCTATTAATAGTTCAAATATATAAGTTAACATTTGCCTTAGTATTGGTAAACTCTTCATGCAACCATATCATGTGGTAGAGGTTTCTATAGCATCACTGGCATGTTTTCCAACTATTGACCCGAGGGATAACACCCCTTTTTTTTTTTTTTTTTTTTTTTTTTTGGGCGGTGTGTGTGTGTTGGTTGGTAAAGGAGGAGCTAATTTTCGATACGTGTGATCTCGATTAGTTTTTCAGGAGGTTCCATGCTGCATATGTTGATGCTGTCTCAAACCCATTTCATGTTCCTGGAAAGAAAATAACGTCCAAGACGTTTGCAGAAAGAGTCAGCAACATCGTCAAATCTTTTGGATTGAGTTCAACTGGGTGAAGAACAGCGGTTCACATTTTGCTATAGCAGGAGCTGTTTGTTATATGCTCAAGTGTCTTTTCCTATTGCTATTGTACCCTTTACTGCAGCTAGTTTGGTGTTAATTTAGCTGGTTATTATTTTCGGAAAATATGTAATGAATTTAACGAGTTTATAAAGGTGATAATAACTCTTTACTGTAAGCATGTCAACTTGCGATTATTTCTTTTGATATATAAGCCAAACTTGTGCTTTTCATTTGATTCCGTATCTGCAAAGATTGTTCAGTTGTTGGAGATTTTGTTTATCCTGATTTCATGACTGGAAGGGAAAATAATGTTTTTAGCTGTTAACTGTTAAAAAGTCACTCGATGTCCCAAGACAGTACATTACAAGAATCCTAGCTACATTTTAACCTAAGTGTATTAATTTTATAATAAAAACAGTAAATTGGATCTAATTAATGGAAATGTTAGATGATGATTTATCATGATTATGATAATATAAAGTAAGATTTTATTTTTCTGATGAAAATTAATATATGCAGCAGAATAGATAAAATAAAATTTGTGATGAAATTGTCCCATCGGAATACCTCAAGGGAAGGTAGGATGAATTATTTATATTATATTAAAATATCACAATATGATAAAAATTATTTTTGAATAGTTTTGTTCTTTCATCTTATTACAAAATGGACAATAATAAATATTTATTTGATTTATTTAAAACATGAAATGTTGCTAATAATAATGTGTTCTTAAATTTTGTTCCATATTTCAATAAAATTAACATAAAGAATGTTCCTAATAGATATGATYTTTTATATTAAAAAATTTGTAATTTACAACTATAAAAAGTTAACAACACCCAACATGATTATTAATTCATTATCTTTTTTAAATTTACTTGGATAAAACTCTTATTACTTATTATGTTATCCTACTCAATAAATTAATTGATTGAAATTGCACGATCAATAGACATTATAAATGATAAATTAATTTTATTTTATATATGATTATCCTGGATCATTTTAAAAATATTTTTTATTTTTTTCAATCTCTAATTATGTATTTAAAATATTTATTAATGTAATTTATAAAGTACTACAAGAAGGTGTAATATAAAATACGTCGTCCGAACTAATTTATTAAATAAATACAATATTACTTTTAGATAATAATTATATTAGTACTTTAAAAGGGGAAAGAAGAAAAGAAAGGAACGGATATTCGAGTAATTTCATTGTGGATTACCAACACGAACACTTGTACGGCACGTAATGACAATTATGTCCCTCACGTCGTACATCACCGCTCTGTAGCTCCGCCTCTGACATAGGAGAAATTCGGGTTCCGAGCTATGCATTTGAGAAAACAAACCAAGGAGAGAGCCGCTCAACAATTTCACGATCAATTATACGACCAACACAGCCGCTCGTTCCGACCATATACGACAGCTTTCCATTCTTCCCAAACCTTTTTGCAGATTTTCAGATTTATTAGGTACTTCATATTTTCTCGCTCTTCCAACAGCTGGCAATTTCTTTTTTGTATAATCTTTCGCAACGCCAAACAACGGATAGATATAAACGTGTATAGGTGATTATCTGAATTATTAGAACTTGTTTCATTTTTATCTTTTGGTGGATCAGTTTGTTGAGCATTCTTAAAATTTTAGTAAGCTTACGAATATTTTCTGTATAAGATATGTATATGGGCATACTTTAGGTGGGGCGGGAGTGTTCTTGTGCATTTCCTTTTTCCTTTTGAATTGGAAGCGCTATTTAAGCTCATTCAGAAGATGATCGGTGATTGTGGTTGAATCTTGGAGCTTTATTTCTGGTTTATTTATCTGCAGTCGAATTGGATTGCTGTTTGGAATAATGTTAACGTTGTAAAATTTGAATATTTCTTCGGTTTCTTGAGGAATCTGAGGTAAGTTTGTAATTGAGATGCTTACTTTTTTAATCAAAAGGCAAGTAAAAATTAGCTCAGCTGATGTAGTAGTTACTTATGAGTTGCAGATATCTGCTGTAAAACCTGTCTTAGTGAGAAAAAAACAATGTAATAAACTAATATGGGGGAATTAAGCTTTTACTAGATATTAATAAATGATTGTTGGAAAAACTGGACTTAAATGACAGTGCTGATTAATAGTTTAGTCAGTATAAGAACTTCAGTGGGATGGAATGTGGAAATGAAAGTGGAGAGGAAATAAATTACCCATTTACATTTTTTGGTTGGAAAGAAAAAGAGGAAGGGAAATAAATCAGGAGGTGTACCAATCCCCTTCCGTATCAGCATTTCTTTGCCTCCTAAACTGGAGCAGTTGGGACTGAGAAATTGTTTCCAAGAAGATAACAGACAATAGTAATAAGATTGACCTTGTTTCTTTAGTTTTTAAAATTAATTAAGAGAGATAAAGAGGAATAAAAAGGTAAATTGAGTAAATATTTGTCTCGTCTCCTCTCTCTCTTCCCTTCCTATCCCCCCATACCAAACAAGAACAAGTAAAAGAAAATACTTCCCTTAGGTGAAGTATCCTCTCCCTCCTCACCTTCCGCAAATCAAACTGTGCCTTATAAAAGTTTTTGGCCTTTTCGTGAAAATAGGTTCRAAGACACTCAAATAATGTCACATATCTATTGCTGAAAGTGCATAGGTTGATGTTCTGTTTAATTACACTTAACTGTTTGAGCATTTCTGGGAGTCGATTAAGAAGTTCTTGATATTTGAAATTTGATTGCCAGCTGAAATGATACATTCAGTTCGTTGCAAGCAAAGCAGTTTTTGCATCATAATATTTCAACAATTTTTTTTTTCTCTTCTGCCTTTTAACCTTTCTGTTTTTCCCTTTCGGCTAATGACGTTCTGTAGTCTTTTGTGTTCATTAGATGGAAAGTGAGCAGCATAATGATGCTTCCAACAATATTGGGTCTCTGATGACTGTAAATGGACATAATTCTGATTCAAACATTACATCAGCAAGTAAACCAGGAGACATTCTGAGGAACTTGCAGAATGTATCCTATATATACAGACAAGATATTGTAATGAGCAAAATTAATGGTAAGATTGGAATTGTCACTGAAGTTGCCGGTGACTCTGATTCTGATAGCAGCTTGACTGATGATGAAGATGATGATGATAACGAAGAAGATGAAGATGCTGATGATGGTGATGATAAAGCTGGTTCAGATGAGGAAGGACAAAAGGATATTGATGAAAAGGCTGACCACAACACTGATACTGATAGTCACAAGAGTCATCATCTTCCAGCTGACCAAGTCAGGGTGCTTTGGACAGATGAATCTGAGACAACCCAAAATATTAATACTGTAGAAGTTGTTGATCGCGGTTTTCTACATGGTGATTATGTTGCTGCTGCATCAGACCCGACAGGTCAAGTTGGAGTTGTGGTTGATGTCAATATTTCTGTGGATGTATTAACCCACGATGGATCTGTAATAAGGGATGTTTCTTCCAGGGAGTTGAAACGTGTTAGAGATTTCACAGTTGGTGATTATGTAGTGCTTGGTCCCTGGCTAGGTAGAATAGACGATGTTTTAGATAATGTAACAGTTCTTTTTGATGATGGCTCTGTCTGTAAAGTTATGAAGGCCGACCCAGTGCGTCTTAAACCTTCTGGAAAGAATATTCTGGAAGATGGGCAGTTCCCTTACTATCCTGGTCAGCGTGTAAGGGCAACCTCTTCATCAGTCTTCAAGAATTCTAGATGGCTTTCTGGCTTATGGAAAGCAAACCGTTTGGAAGGTACTGTAACTAAAGTTACAGTAGGATCTGTGTTTATATACTGGATTGCTTCTGCTGGTTATGGGCCTGACTGTTCTACAACTCCAGCTGAAGAGCAGAGTCCTAAAAACTTAAAATTATTATCCTGTTTTTCACATGCAAACTGGCAGTTGGGTGATTGGTGTCTTCTTCCGTCACCTGTGTTATTCTCCTTCATTATGCTGGAGAAGGAATTGTCAAAATTAGAACTTTGTGATTCTAGCAAAGATGAATCAGGATCTGCTCAAACTGGAGCAGACTGTGATTCTGAAGTTGTCACTTCTGAGGAATCAAATGAAAATAGTGAAACAATGGAACTTGATGGAGAAGTTTCATTGGATGGAAGCATTGAAAATGTTGAAAATAAAGCCCCGCTAGAATCCAGTTCATATGGTGGTTCAATCCATGAAACTTGGCCCCTCCATCGTAAAAAGATTCGTAAAGTTGTAGTCAGGAGAGATAGAAAAGCTAAAAGAAAAGAGGAAAATTTTGAAAGAGCTCTTCTGATTGTCAACACGAAGACTAGAGTTGATGTAGCCTGGCAGGATGGAACACTAGAGCGAGGCATGCACTCAACAGATTTAATTCCCATTGATAGTCCTGGTGATCATGAATTTGTCTCAGAACAGTATGTAGTTGAAAAGGCCGCTGATGAAGGTGATGATGCTGGTGAAATTAGACGTGTGGGGGTTGTGAAAGATGTTAATGCAAAAGAGAAGACTGCTCATGTGAAGTGGTTAAAGCAAGTCGCAAGGGCTGAGGACCCCAGAGAATTTGAGAAAGAAGAAGTAGTAAGTGTATATCAACTAGAGGGACATCCTGACTATGATTATTGTTGTGGAGATGTTGTTGTTCGATTATCACCTGTATCTGTTTCAGCAGAAATTGAATCTGTTATGGACTCTGCCAAAGAATCTAAGCAGCTAGTTGGTACAGATGAGGTTAAGCAAGATAAGAAAAAGCACATAGGAGGTAAGAACGTTGACAGTGCATCGACTGATGATGCTTGTGCTGAGTTCTCAGACCTCTCTTGGGTTGGACATATTACAGGGCTCAGAAATGGTGATATTGAAGTTACATGGGCTGATGGGATGATATCAACGGTATATTCCTTACTGGCATAGTACCAATGTCATTGCTATATTTTCATTAGCCATTTCTACTAATTTATGCCAATGTTACTCTTGACTCCATGCTTAATCTCTTTCTGTACTAAGATAACAGTATACATCTGAAAAACTTCCTCTTCTCTGTTTGGTGATCCTTTCTTTAAATTAAGTTGCTTATTTGGAAATATCTCGCGAATTTTGTGAAACATATAGGGTTATTTTGATCCAAACTAACATGAGCAATTAATTGAGGTGAACTACTTGTTTAATTAAACATCAAACTATGAAATGTCAAAATATTAAAACTGGAATGTGGCTTTCCAGTATTCCTCTATGTGTTTTTCTTAAGTTAAAAGAATAGGTCTTTTCAAGTTTTTGGATTTGTGCTGCCTCACAAGATCTCCTTTCTCTTTTAGTGTTGTATATGAAATTAATTTAAATACATTTTGTGCTTTTATCTTCTATAAAGATCTTTTTAACTTGTTCTTAAATGCTTTTTTTTTTTTTTTAAAAATTAGGTTGGTCCTCAAGCAATTTATGTTGTTGGCCGTGATGACGATGAGTCAATTGCAGCTGGAAGTGAAGTTACTGAAGATGCAGCTAGCTGGGAAACAGTTGAAGATGATGAGATGGAGACTCTTGAGAATTCCACAGAGGTTCTGTTCATGACCAAAGCTTTCTTATTGTTCTTTGGTGATTGAAATTAACTTAAATATTTGGAGGGAAAACGAAGTTTTGCTTTTGGGTTTTTTCACATCCATTTAGATTTACAGTTTTGCAAGTTTCAACTAAGGAATAATTCTTCAAATTTGCCTAATTCTTCGGGACTCTTGATATATATAATCATCCTCTCTCCAACCTGGATGGGCCATAACTCCATGTATTTCTTTATGTGTAAATTCTTATTCTTTTTTCTTTCTTCTTGAGATAATAGCTGACAAGTATAATTGAATATGGACTCTTGAAACGGTAAAAGCTGGAAACCACTGTGCCTTTGTGCTCACAAACTAAATGGGGACAAAAGTGTTAGAGTCTTAGAATGATTTGCATACTTCATACTCTTTGGGCCTGTTCTCGGGAAACTTCTTTTAAGCTGTTGAAGAGAAGTGCTTTTGCGAAAAGTTGTTCTAAAAATTATAATAACATTTTTATTTTCAACAGACACAATAAGCAAAGTTGTTCTGAAAAGCATCTCCAGGATAGCTTCTTCAAACAGCTTTTTCAGCTTTTTAAAGCTAAAATCAAAAGTGGAAAAGCAACGAAGGACAGCTCAAAACAATTTTTGGCTTAAAAAACAGCTTATTTTAAACAACTGTGAACATGACCTTTATATCTTCCAATGATGTGGATGAGGTAAAGTTAGACGTCCTACCACTCATTTGTATAATATGTATTCCTGCCTTATGTTTGTTGTACGTGTTCTAAATGAAATTTGAACTTGACGGGTTAATTCACCACATAGGGCTAGATTTAGGTCCCCTACCGAGACCATGAAGTGGATGGTTCATTTGTTGACCTCATTTCTTGTTCATGATGTTTGCAAGAAGTTTACAGGCCCTAATGTTTTTCTTATATAGCAAGCCTTGTTAAATGTCATTAATGACTGAACATTTTTGCCCTTAGGACATTGGCACACGGGATGACAGTCCAGAAAATGAAGAGGGCTCTGTGAACTCTGAATACTCTGGAAGGAATGGGGCCCTTGCCATTCCCCTTGCTGCACTAGGGTTTATGACCAGATTGGCCAGTGGAATATTTTCAAGGGGACGAAGACATTCTGACCTGGATTCCAGGAGTGAAGATGAACTTCATTCCCTGGGATTGGCTGCTAAAGGAGATCATGATGATGAGTCCTGTTCCCAGATACCTAATGGTGTTGATAGAAGTGCATATCTGCATACCAAGCCAAAGGAGGAGGAAGATGATACTGCAGGTGCAGCAGATTTGTTGGGTGTGGCAGAGGCTCTCTGTAACTTGAAGCCAGAAACAAATGACCCAGTACGGCGAGGTGGCAAGACCTCTAATTTCAAAGGGTTTGATATCATCACGGATCCTTGTGACCATCATTTCTGCAGTGGAAGTGAAAAGGTTGGATATGTATCTGTTGCTTATGGTTCATTCTGTTACATGTTCTACACTGTTAGAAATACTTAACAGTCCAGCTCTGGCACTACTGAAAGGCCTGTTCAGTTAAGATAAATGTTTCTCTTTATGTGATTATTAGTTGATTTGTCAATCTTAAAATTCGGTGGCTAGTGGAAACACTGGCCTCTGAGAAACTTGCATAAATGATCAATCTTCATTGAATACAATTATTTGTTTCCATTACTTAAAGGCATTTCAATATTCTCCATCTTTACAGAATGGTGCTGGAAGGAAGTGGCTCAGGAAGGTTCACCAAGATTGGAACATCCTTCAGAATAATCTGCCTGGTATATTTCATTCCTAAAACTCATGATGCATTATGCTTTCTGTTACTTGGGAGAAACAATATCTGTAGCATTTTTTGTAACAATTATAGTATTCTTGGAACAGATGGGATATATGTACGTGTTTATGAAGATCAAATGGATCTCTTGAGGGCGGTGATAGTTGGAGCATATGGAACGCCTTACCAAGATGGCCTTTTCTTCTTTGATTTTCACCTCCCACCAGAGTACCCTGATGTTCCTCCTGTAAGAAAAACTGATAAGTCTCTCTATTTTGATGTTTGTGTATACACTGCCTTAATTTGTGGATCTGGAAATTTCACGACGAGGACACACTCAATTGCTTCTTTCTTCGTACATTGCAAGATTTCACATTCCGTTTTATTTTCGAAATAAATTAAGGTTGGCATACACTTCAACCTTGTTGACTGCATATTACTTTTGGCCGTATGCAATTAATTGTTCTCCCGTCAACTTGCAGTCTGCTTATTATCATTCTGGAGGATGGAGAATAAATCCAAACCTGTACGAGGAAGGCAAAGTTTGCCTTAGCCTCCTGAATACTTGGACAGGCAGAGGCAATGAGGTCTGGGATCCTTCATCATCGAGCATTCTTCAAGTCCTAGTTTCACTTCAGGGGTTGGTCCTCAACGCCAAGCCATACTTCAACGAAGCCGGATATGATAAACAAATTGGAACGGCTGAGGGAGAGAAGAATTCTTTGTCCTACAATGAGAATACCTTCTTACTTAACTGCAAGACAATGATGTATTTGATACGAAAGCCTCCGAAGGTGATTAATTCCGGACCCCTTTCTTTTGACTAAAAACTAGTTGTAACTTTTGCCTGATTCAAATTATGTGCTTGACCACATGCCGATACCAGTTTTTATGTGCATTTCTTGGTAATTTACGTTTTATTGAGTAAAAAAAAAGACTACCAACTGTTGCAGAGATTTAATCTCTTTTTTCCTGGTGTCCCTTTTATTTGCTTTACTATTTGTTCGTTATAGAAACTATACTTGTTCTAGGTACTTTTCTTAAGTTGCTGAGAGAAAGTGCTTTTGAAAAAAGTAATATTTTTAATTTCAACCACACAAATAAGCAAAAGTTGTTTGAAAAAAGCACCTCCAGGGGTTGCTTCTCCAAAATAGCTTTTTTTCAGATTTCTTTTAAGCTAAAAGTAGA
Organism: Rhazya stricta; assembly: GCA_001752375.1. Classification (NCBI taxonomy): domain Eukaryota; kingdom Viridiplantae; phylum Streptophyta; class Magnoliopsida; order Gentianales; family Apocynaceae; genus Rhazya; species Rhazya stricta. The sequence continues at coordinate 5,007,135 of MEJB01000015.1, forward strand.
AGTGCAAAGCAAGCGAGAACAGCTCAAAACAAATTTTGGTTTTAAAAAAGGAAATACTGAAAGCAGTTAATGTTAAGCTTTGGAGAACAGGGCATTAAAGAACAGCCCTGGTAATTTCTGGTCTTGTAGGTGTAAATTTTAAAACTTCCATGTTCTGTTTATGCTTCCATCAGCCTTCTTCTTTTTCTTCATTTTCTTATTATTATTATTATTTTATTTTATTTATTTTTTTACTGTGTGTGTGGGTACAGTGATGACTAGAATTTGTTGTCTATTTTCGAATCTGGTAATCTTACTAGTTCCATAGTGCCTTTGAAATCGTAAGTTCTTGATGCAGGAACTTTACATGTATAACTACCCAATTGTCTGCAGGATTTTGAAGAGCTCATCCGAGAACACTTTAGGAAGCGTGGTTATTACATCCTCAAAGCCTGCGATGCTTATATGAAAGGATACCTTATTGGCTCACTTGCAGACGATGCCTCTGTTACCAGTAACAACCATGCTAATTCAAACTCGGTTGGTTTCAAGTTAATGCTGGCAAAGATTGTCCCAAAACTTTACATGGCACTGTGTGAAGTTGYAGCTGACTGCCATGAGTTTAAGCATCTGCAACAATTATAACACCATATCTTAGAGAACCAGTTGTACAATCTACAATCCAATCTGACAAGGTCAGCAATCCCTTTTTGTTGCTATTCTTTTGAACTTCCCATGTTCTGCAATACCAAAGCTTTATGTGCTTTGTCCATATTTGTTTTCGGGAGCTCAAACATGGATTCTCATGTTTGAAAGCCTGGCAGCACCAGTCCTTTTGAGCAAAAGTTCAGGGACTACTGCTTCTGTTTTTCAAGTGTAAAATCTCATTAACTAAAATCACGGATGGAATCCATAGATTGTTCTACAATTTGACTAGTTAGCATACTTGCACAGAGCAGTTTTACAAGTTGTGTCCCTCTTGGATTGGGGAAGCATTAGAATTTTCACATTTCCYAGGAGTATTTYGTGTGTAGACTGTTTGATATTGACMGACGATCTTGAGAAGTGCCCAATTACTGAATTCTGTTGTTTTACATGGATATTTATGATAATCCTAATTGGACCCGCGACTTGAATCTTCATTGAACACCATTTGTAGTTGAGCTTAAAGATTTAAAAACTAAAAAAAATTTCCCTTAATCAGCTCTTCTCAAATGTAGAACCCTTATTTGTGAAAGAATACCGTGATCGGTCATTTTACCTTGCACACATTCTGTCCTTGACAATTTTTGCTGTGTAAAATGATTTCCTGGGACTGATCAATAATAAATCAGTCAATAGTTTCGTGAGCTTCCAAGTTTTGGATGTTTTAATTTATCTTAGGATCATTCTTTAAGACACTGCACCTAAAATTTTTTAATACTGTGTTTCAATTTATGATGCACGTATAAATAACTATGTAATATGCATTTTAGGATCATGTTCCTGACTCAGTTTTTCTTTTGCGACACTGTTTCACTTTGTTAAAATAACATAAATCAGAAATTATTGTGAGTGTACAAATTCTTATATCGCAAAGATATGACAGGACTTTAAATATTACAGTTTGATTTATTTCTCTACTATTAAATTGCTGTATGGCTGAAAGCATCAAGTTTGAGGTGTCAGAGTAACATTTAAGACGTCGCGTCCCTTTTGCCTCCTATCGCCTAGCTCATTCTGCCGTCATATACATCTTCATGGATGTTTCGAACTCAACATCTTCCGAGGTTAGTTCGATTTACGCATGCGCCAGTGGTGTGATTTACCTTCCGTCCGTGATGATTGCATAATGCTACGTGTATCAATAATATTCAGTTATTACTTGGAAAGCTTCGTGATGCCTCAACGAATGAAAGTCTACTATATCAGTACTAAATGCTCTGCCATTGTATTAATGTAAGAATACAAGTGTAGGATTATGTGCAAGATAAATATTCATGCCCAGAACTAGAAGGCCAAGGATGAGCTCCTATCCTCCAGAACAAAAACAAGCCTCGTCAGTCTCCCATGAATATCAAAATCAGAATGGGGGGATCTCATTGCGTTAGAGCTCTCCAGCATCATTGCAAAAAAAAAACTGTGTAAACAGTTGAAACAGTGAATATCCACAAGGTTAAAGCCCCATCCCAGGCACCAATTTAGATGACGCACAGGACATAAAAGCTTTTGCTTTAGTCACAGGCCTCCAAATTTTAGCTACAGTTAGAAAGGCCTTCAAGAGCAAGATGGTACCTCGGCCAACGAATCTCATTTGTAAAAGGGTATAATCACGTTTTTGGATTTAGGGACAAGAAAGCAGCCCGGGTTAATGGCAGCATCGGTAGCAGGAGTCATAGTCCCACATAAAATGCATCTTCCACCAAACAATTTTATAAAATTACCTGATCAGCCATCTAAAAACTTTAGAAAACAATGGTAATTATTTGCTAAATTAAGAAAATATTATCTCTCAAGCTATGGTGTCTATATTAAATGGGGGTTGGGGGGGGGGGGGGAACATTACATTACTCTAGACAACGAAAATAACAATCCAGAATTTGAAAGAACTGGTTCTTATAAATGAAAAAATTTTAGAAAATGAAACCGTTTCTTTGTTCTGCAACCTGTGCCAGGACATTATGGAATGAAAGATCAGGGACACATTGAAAAAGAAGTGGAGAAGTATCGCATACTATTGCATACAACTCAATCTTATCATTTTAGAGAGAGAAATGATAGACAACAAATGTCTGAAGAACAAAAGGGACGAAAAACACTGGTTACAATGGAAATGCTATAATCATATAGAAAGAGGATGCATCTTCACACGCTTACTGCAGCAAAACATGCCATGGCTTTTTTATGCAATGGTCTAGTAATGCAATTTATGCATATTTAGAAAACCACACAAAGGAAAAGCAATATAAAACCTGCAGTGCATCCCTATAGTCAATCACTATGAGTCAACAAAACGCATAAAGAGTAGATGATGATTGTTCTTTTTCATCAGCCGAATAACATAGGGCCTAAAATAATTCAAAAAATATTGCCATCATATAAGTGAACTGAGAGTTAGGAACCCACCCAAAAAAAAAAAAAATAATAATAATAAATAAATAAAGAAACCAATAGGAAGGAAGAGAGGAGAGGGGGATTGTGGTATTTCACACACAGATATGCAAAAATAAACAAGAGAAACACATGGTCCTCGTTCCTATGAGGGAAGGCTAATAAATTCTCAAATCCAATTAAAAATTTCAAGGTCACTAGTTTGATCATGTATTTTCTAGAAAGTGCTGATGCTAAGTAAAATATCCTGAAATTACAGTATTGAGATTATCATAACAGTATCAGCCTTTTCACTAAATTAGTTTTGACATCATTCCAAGACAAGAATCCGCACCACTTATCAGAAAACAAAAATACAAAAGAAGACTTCTCAATCCCCAAGCTTAACTAGAATTGTGGAGTGAACGCTGTAACAGAACAAGGATCAAAAGATACCAACAAGAATAAAAAGATACTAAATACAAGAAAATCAACACTCAGCACCAMTTTCTTGAGGTATTAGATGGTCTAAACGATACTTCCCTTCACAAACTTTTCAAATCTATAATTAGGAGGTGTTATGCCCTCACAAAGAAGTGCAACATAATTCAATAAATGGAAACTTTCCAAATGATACAATATGAAGCTTAAACATCAAAAGCTTCTCATGGCAGACACGTGCAGAATCACTGTTTTATGATTTCAACACTATTAGTATAAGTTAGAGTAGATAAACAACAAAGTACAACTTCAAATTGTACTAAAAGAAGCAATCAGCATATAGCTAACTAATAGATGACCCAAAAATTAGTAGACCAAGCATAGTTATATGCACAATAAAAGTGTAACAGATAGACGATTATGTGGCCTGATTCACCAAAATCCGGGAAAATGATTAGACAGCACGCATCCAAGTATATAACATCAACCTCACCTTATACTTTAAAAACTGAAATCTAAAGCGAAAAGTAAAATGTCCTTACAAAAGAAGAAATTATTCAAAAGGAGGTTGAATATCTAGAAGATTTTTAAAAAAAAAAAAAAAATGATCAATGAAGTCCACAAAATCATATACTGTTCCTAATAATCTGTCGCCTCGCGAGAAACCTAGCAATTGGAGGCGTAAGAGCAATGGTGATGGGAACTCTTACTGGGAACAAAGCCTTGTTGATCAGCAAAGCCAGAGCGAGGGCTCCACCGCTCGATGCCGCCAGGTCTGCAGTCCGATTCCTCTGCTTAACCTCCGAGGCCTGATCTCCCCGGAGTTGCGGCTCTTCCATTATGAAGCCATCGGGGGTTGTGGCAGTTTCAGGCTTTGGCTGCGGTGTCGCGTTGGTGTCTCCTGACTCTCCTCCTCCTTTATAGAGGCTGGGCATGCCGACTTTTTCAAGCATAGACTCAACGTCCACGTTGTTTTTAATCGCCACATAGAGACCGGTGATTGAGGCCGCCGATACAGAGAAATGCACTCCGAGTGCAACCTTTCCGTACTTCTTGAATAGCTCCTTGAATCTTCCACCCGCCATTTTCGGGGGTTTATTAATTCCTTCTTGTTATCAACGAATTGCTATCCTTGATTGCTTATCTGTATGTATAGGTAGCGAGAAAGAAAGGAAGGACGTTGAAGGTGGGGAAAATGCAGCTAGGGTTTTTGTTAGGCTGGGTAGGGTTTCGGACCTAAGATTGCTGACTACGGCAGCCGTGGCGTGAGCTAGCTCGCCTGTGATATCCAACAGGTTCTTGGGCAAGGGGAAACAAGGGGCGACGCCYTTTGTATAAATTTCTGCTATTGGGCTCGTCAGTTTCGAGTCTTACAGGCTTGGGCCTTTCGAAGTTTCTTCAACAAAAACAAATGCAAAACTCCTATCCGTCTTCTTTAGTTGGTCTCAGCCCAATGATAAAAAATGTCATGTTTTGTTCTTTTTTCTCCATATCAACGTCTCTTCTGGTCATAACGGCCTTCACCGTTTGAAGCAGGGCTGTAGATTATGGTTCCCTCCAAAATCTACAGCAATTCCCCTCTTGTATAATTCTAACAAAACTCATTGACAGTACGCTCAAGATCGCACACACGAGAAAGAAAAACTACAAATCAAGCCACAAAGGTAGCCTTAGGTCCCGGAAAGTTCTCTGGCAGCAGCGATTTAGGCAGACGTGAAGCTGAACACAAATCCACCTGTTCCATTTTTGAATCGACTAATGTCGTGGGCGGAGGATGGTCACTGGTCACAGGGATGATCTCCGTTTCCTGGGCCACCGTCAACAAGACCGTATGGAAGGCAAGGTCAAGAAACTGCAATCCGGAGGTGAAAAGATTTTGAAGAAAACKKAGAATCAACAATCTGCTTCGATCATTGGTCGCACCTGGGAAGATAGCAATAATATGGGCAAGAGTCCGGTTACTCCGCCTGCACTGGTGGCACGAAGCGAAGYAGAAGGTTGCGGGACGAGGAGTCTGCAGAGAAAGAGAGGTAAGTTAAGAGAACTGTAAGTAAGTTGGGGAATGAGTTTGATGAAGTGGCGATCATAKAGCTAGGAATCCAGCAAAGGGGGTCTGTGGGGGGTTGGGGGCTGGGGCCTTGGGAGAGAGGACGAAGATAGGACTGAGGAAAAGGAAATTGTAAAACAGGATAAAGTCCAAGGGTGAAAAGCTGATGGGGAAAACAAGAGAGGCAGAGGAATTTCTTCAAGATTGGCGCAGCGTGGCTGAATTTGACATTGCTGACAATAGCAGTAGGCTAATACTTTAGGGATTTCCTTTTTGGTGGATTACTTGTTGTCTTTGTTAATTTTTATTTTTCTTTTAGGGCTGTAGGTTTGGGTATACTTAAGMGAACTCATAAGTCATAACAGWGGGTTGAAGGGGAAATTTCATATCAGAAACTGAAATTACCATATGACCTTAAAAGATCTTGGATATTCGGTCTGATTAATGCAGATTGCCTAAGATTTGCTCTTTTTATTATGATAAATGCACTTTTGTTATATTCTTCTAATATGAAAACCCCTCACAACATGTATATTAAGTTGTATCGGATGATATAAAATATATCAAATTAACTAATTAAGAAAATCCTAATTAATCGTAAATGATCACACAAAATAATTTAAAAGGAAAATCAATGGATAAAGGGTTAAGATACATGACTTCACCAATTCTTTAGCTAAGTTATCTAATCGATATTTTCAAATCAACATATCAAGTATTGACCAATCAAACCCATAAACATCAAATATACTTTCTCAGTATATAAATAATATATTTTTTATATTCAATTTAATCTAGAAAAACGCATTAAACTTATGTTCCGTAAAAGATTGCACAAATTATTTGGCCTAATTGCAAGAGTGTTATCTCTAATCACCTTAAGCAATGTTTGAAACAATTGAAAAATTATTAGTCATACAATTAAACATTAAGAATAATTACAAGGCTTCAATGACAAAGATATATCCAATGCAAAATGCCTAATTTAATGACATAGTATACGAAAGTGTTACAGCATGGTCTTAGAAAAAAAGACTTAGATCATAATGATTCGAATAAAAACAATAAGGAATTGAAGATGACAATAAAAAAATATCACAAAGACAATATAAGCTTGATAAATTTTTAATCCTTCGGTCTTCGTTTCCTTCCAAAGTTTCAATGTGTTCTTCAAAGTATGGTAGGTTGATTCCCTAAACTATGACCAAAACTTGTGTATTTATAATTTCAGAAGATCCAAAAATGACCAAAAAGCACCAGCATCAGACACAACCAAATTGAGCCCCAAATCAGCACCGATTTGAGCTCTCCTTGCTTGAATCGAAATTGGTTTGGCAAACCGGCGCCATTTTGCCTCTCTCCCCCACTGTTTTTCCTTTGTTTTCAATTTTTGAACCCGTAGCTCATGATCAGGCATCATTTTGAGCTAAACAGGGCCCTGTTTGAGCTTTCCTTTTCACCATCCTTGTTTCCGAGCATATTCAGACTTATATTTGCATTATTAGTCCCTAAAATCATCATTTTAATACCTACAAGGAAAAAGTAGGAGAGTTATGATATTTTTTACCTTATATTTTACCAATTTCATCCTACAAAATCTTAATGTACATAGATATGAAAACGATGTATCTATTCTTTCTATTATACATCAATCAAGAGAATAACTTCAGATAGCATTGCTTTCTACAATTATAAAATCATCTTCTCTGTCTCAAATTGTGTTTTCTATGGACTGAGGAGAGCCAGGAAATGGCCCTGTATTCTAATCTGCAAATTCTATTAATTATTTTGCTCAGAATCCACACAAATTTTCTGCTTCGCGCATGTCAAACATTCACAACTTCACCTGGAAGTAGGAGGAGTGGAGAACATCAGAGATTAAAAGATATAGTGTGCATGAAAGTATTTTCCCTTCATGGAAGCAGAGCTTACAAATCTACCATCAATTGCGCTTTTTTCTTTTTTCTCTAACTAGCTGGCATTTGAAACAATTCTGAGGCTTGAGTAGGGCAGGATCCACAGAGGAAGCAAAATTTTATCAATATTGTTTGGTTCAAGCTTTTGGCTCTGACAATTCTGAGCTTCTTTGGGAGGAATTCATAAAATTTGCAAACTTGGCCATTGTCTTTGGGAAAGCAATCGATGACTGGATCAAAGAATTCATATGTGAAGAAAGGTAGATGGTGCATGAGGAGAGAACAAGGCTGGATATGGAGTTATTATTTGAGACTCAAAGGGAGAGGTAGGTGCAACACAAGGGCATAGGAGCTGAAGATGTCGAGTTTTTGGTAATTCAAAGAGGTATCGCATTGGTGGAGGAACTTGATATTGTAATTAAAGCCGATTGCATGATGGCTATCCATAAGCTTCAACAAAAGAATGAAGACTTATCAAGCCTAGATGCTTTGGCAGTAGAGATATGAAGCAAGGCTATACATAATGGATGTAAGGATTTTCTTTATGTCAAACATGAGGGTAATGTTTCAACTCATATTCTTGTTACAATTGGATGTAAAATTACCTTATGATGCTTTCTGGATGGCCTTTGGGCCAATGGATTTTATTATTGCTGCTAATTGGCTGATATGTTAAAATGCCAAATTTAAATTTTCAAAAGAATGCCTTGTCATTTAAGATTTTATAGGGAGAAAGAGAACTTTCAGCTTTTTCATAATTTCCCTCATCTAACTTGAACTTTTCGGCCTTTTCCCATTTGGAAAGGACAAAAAAAGATAAAAATTAAACGATTTCATCTATGCGCGCTTTTCTGTTTAAAAAGAGGTGGTTGCGACTCTTTCTTAGACTGCAAGCAATTTTACAACCAACCTGTTCCCGCTTTCTGGATTGCCCAACGTGGCCCGAATAAAGGCCTCGACTGGAACAGATAGGCTTCTTGGCTCCTCCAGAATCAATGTTTCCTTCCTCGTACTGCAGTAGGAAGCTCCACAAAGGATAGAAGTTCAGAATTCTTGTATGCCATTTACGCTACCCCAAACCCCTAAGTTTTCAACTTTAGGGTATCCTTTTTTGCTGCTCCTATTTTTTATTCAATTAGCTTTACTTGTTCAATGCAATTCTTTTTCTAATTACTTCTGGTTCTTGTCTTGAATTGCCTCTTTTCTCTTTGATTGTAGTACTAGGCTGGTCATCAATTGAATAAGAGAACAATATGTTGCAAATTTGGAAACACTCATGCATTCTTCCCGTATAGGCTTTCAATTCATCCTACGGTTTATATTCTAGATTTGCTGATACTCTTTGTTAGTGCTTCCTTTTAGATTTTTTATTTTTAATTGCTCTTTTCTCCTATTAATTTGTAGATAAAATTTTGAACTTATATAGTTTGCTTAGAAATGCACATACTTTACAAGTGTTGATACAAGAAAATAGCCGGTCAAAACGGTTAGGGAAGAGAAGTCATGATCGGCAAACAAACAGCTCGCCATTGGCTAGAGGATAATCGACTAAAGAATGGGGAGAGTTATATAAAAAAATATTCAGCAATTTAACGGACTGTTGAGATTTCCACTGATCGGCATAGATAAATTAGCAGAGATAGTCAATCAGATAGAAGGCAAGAAACACCCAACCTAGATCCTCGACCACAACCTAACAGCTGAATGAAAAATATGAACGTGCACCAAAAATGAGGCGCACCGCTAGGGAGCGAGGAAAATGACTTCAGCTTACTTTGCTTGATCCACAACAAAATCATATCAATTATTACTTTAAATGTGTCTTTCATTTTGCTTTACAACTTTTCCTAGTCTAGTTTCGATGGGTAATTTTTCATCTTCTAGGTAATGTTTACAATGCTTTCTTTAAATGGCTTTGTTTGACATGCCTTATCTATAGCTTTCTTTAATATGCTTTCTTTAACAGACTTCCTTTATAGCTTTCTTTAAGTTAACCTATTACTTTCCTTGGTTAATTCTTCTATGGCTTTCTTACAGCTTTCTTTATCACTTCTTTACAACTTGTTTTACCGCTTTATTACACCTTTATTTAATCAGCTTTCTTAGTATGCTAACTAGCTTACTTAAGCATACATGTCAAACACTTAGTTGCTAATCCTGGTTACACAATCTCTGCTTATCTTTCGGCTAGATTCTCAGTCGATTCAAGCTTTATTCATAAGGTCTCTGATAAAATGGAAAGTCAACCAATTTGCATACTTCGATAGGAGCTTTCTTTAGCTAACTCAACAACCCATCCTAACAAAAGAGGTTGCTAGGGATTTGATAAGTCGATCCACAARTGACTAGTCGAAATTCAGGCATCATTCTATTAAAAATTCAAATCCGCCAAGACCATAATGACCAATCGTGTTTACTTGACGACTATTAACCTTCTCAGTTAGCTTACATCAGCTAAGCATTTTTTGCACACCAATAATAAGTAAGATTTTTGGTATTTTTCTGAAAATAGATAATGATTCTCATTATTGTGTTGAAAATGAAGTTTGTCTTATTGAATAAATTAATWTTTTTGAACAATTCTTGATGTATAAGACTTAACCTTTAGGCACAAATTGTTACTGAATAATGCCATGAACTACATATTTTAATTGACATTGTTATAGGTGTAGAGAGTTGTATTTGTATACTATGGACTTCCTTTGCGGTAGCAAAAGGGATGGAAGATTGGGATTTAGGCATATGGAGGTATTTAATTTCGCTCTTTTAACAAAACAAGGATGGAGGTTGCCAAAATACCCGAATCTGCTTGTGAGCAAAATTTTACAGGCTAAGCACTACCCTGGGACAGACTTTTTAAAGGCAAAGTTAGGTACAAATTCTTCTTATGTGTGAAGAAGTATATGGGACGCGAGGAGTCATTTGTGCCAAGGTCTTCGATGGAGAATTGGAAGCTGAAGTAGTGTTTCTGTCTATACTGACCCATCGATACCAATCCCATACCCTTCTCGAATATTAACTCCTCCTCATGTGGAGCAACCGGCACTCATAGTAGATCAACTCATTTTGAAAAGCCACCAGAGGTGGAATGCTTCCCTTATTTCAGGCATATTTAGCTCTCAAGATCTTGAAGTTATTCTCTCTATCCCCCTTCCACTAGAACAATGCAGGGATGTACTTATTTGGCACTAAGTCCTATGGATTATTCAACGTAAAATCTGCATATAAACTTGGATTGAACTTTTTCTTGAGCGCTGCAGTTCTGATGGTACCATGCCATCCTCTTCTCTTATGGAGCATCAAACATTTTGGATAGCTATTTGGAAACTTCAATTACCACCAAATATTGGTGGGTGGTTATGGAGATTGTGCCAAAATCTTCGACCCACCAGAGAGTCCTTATCTAGGCGAATGCCAATCAATAATCTTCATTGCCCATTCTGCAATGGCTCTGTAGAATCTGTATTTCACCTATTTCTACAATGCCCTTATGTTCTTAAGGTTCTAAAGAAATCAAATTCACTGCAAAAAAAATGGGTATTTTCGGCATTAATATCTGCGACGGCCTCAAGATCGCTTCCAAAATCAAGTATTTATGACGGTCCGAATACAAATGCCGTAAATAATGAAACTATTTACGGCAGTTTTTTTACCGCCGTTTTAAAGCATTATTCGCGGCGATTTTTTAAAACTTGCCTCAAATGCGTGAACCATTTACGGCAGTTCATAAAAAATGCCGTAAATACAAATTCATTAATATTTAAAATTAAATATTCTTTTACAACGGTTCATAAACCGCCCCACATAATAAACAAATTCATTAATTCTTAAACTAATAAAAAAATTTAAGTAACTTGTTACTGCAGTTTCTTAGTCATTGCCAATAATAAAATAAAGTAATAATTTTAAGATTAATATCACTTTTTACGACGATATTGTGCATAATTACAACCGTCGCAAATAATACAACTATATATGATGGTCCTATGACCGCTGAATATAGTTAATATAAGCGGCAATTTTTTTTGTTATTGTAATAATGTAMATAAGATATATAAGTGGCGGTATGACTATAGCCGCCATAATTAGATTATATACGATAATTTTTAATCCGCCACAACATATAAACAACGACTTCTTATGGAACGAATTGAAAAACGTCTTATATAGTATATACAGTAATTTTATTATTATTTATGATGGTTTTATGGTCCTCATAAATAGCCTAGAATTTTTAGTGATTTCAATATCAAATGAGCTTGTYGACAAGCTCTATTTATCTGGGAAGTTCTAGCAAATATTCTTTTGCTGCAAACATTACTTCCCAAAGCTGAGGTAGATAGGTTGGTTGTTTTATGGTGGGCAATTTGATATGCAAGGAATCAAATTCTCTTTGAAAGAATTATATTTCACCAGCAGATACTGTGGCATTTGTACGCTCTTATATGTATGAATATAGCAATGCAATTTGTATGGGAAGTCAATTTCAAAATATAGGCCCAAGACCCCCAACTAGCTGGAGTCCCCGGACAGCAACCTCCACTTAAAAATTAATGTGGATGGAGCATGGCATCACGCATCTGATGTTGTAGGATTAAGAGTCATTATCAGAAATGCGGAGAGTTTACCAAGTGACTTCTGCTGAACATGTCGAACTTCTTGCAATATTAGCTGGAGTGGATTTTGCAGCGAGCCTTGATATTGACGATTATATTATCGAATCTGACTGTATGAGGGCCCTAAACAGCCTCATGGTAAGGGAAGAAAATCTTTGTCAGCTGGGTGCTTTGAGTTCTCACACTCAGTATAAAGCTGAATCTCAAGGTTGTACAGCCATTCTTGCTGTACGAAGGCAAGCCAATATGCCAGCCCACCTCTTAGCTTCATTAGCCTGTACATTGTTTTATGAAAAAAATTTGGCTTCACTCATATCCTAATGATGTAATAGAGGCTGCTCAGAAGGACTTTCTGGCAGCCGTAGTGTTAACTGCCTGCTTAGTAATGAAAGTTCTTTATTGGAAAACACCCAAAAAAAAAAAAAAAAAAAAAGAGGTGATGCAGTTTTATATGTGAACCAATGATTTTTCCAACTGCTAGGGTAAAAAGAAACAAGATGGCGCCCGAATTGGAGACTTGTTTTCCATCTGGTGAATTTGTTATTAACTCGAGTGTTCATCCATTAAATCAGCTTTCTTCTCTTAGGGCTTGGGAAGGGGAGGGGGGGGGGCCGGGGGAGGATGACTGAGGGATTTTTTGTGGTTTTCTACCTCTTCTTTGGAACTCTTTGGTTGATATACTCATTGTTTTGATCTTTACCATGCTTTTATCTGTTGTGAATGACTGAAATGGGAAAATTTGTTCATTTCTCAACTACTAAATAAGTTCATATTGTAGAGGTTTTAGCATTTTTTCTGATGTCTCCAAATTCGCAAGAATCAATACTTCAATGGGAACTTTAAGTTCTTTATCTTTTATATGAACTATGTTGGTCGCCTTACCCTTGTCCAACTAGTTCTCGACAGCTCTAAAACTTAGTTGTTTTACGATATACTTGGAGTTGTACCTTTTAGATCATAAACAAACCAGTGGACCAAGAGTTGACTGAGTACTCATCTGTAAGAATTTTACGAAAATGTAGTTTATGTAGCCTCCTCATGCTGATCTTTGCTTACTCAACGCATAAATTTCTTTCTTTGCATGGAGACGTTTAGATGGATTCTCACAGTTGCTATATGTGTTATGGCAGGAGTTTTAAAAGCTAATGATGCAGGTGTTCACCCCAATCCAATTTCAACTTCTGATGGTGGTGAAGATTTTTATGATGACAGAAACGATCTTAATGATCATTCTGCCGGAGATGGCCGCCCGGGTGTTGAAGGCAATGCAACAGAAGACTTTACACATCTTTCGGGAAGACAGGAAAGGTTATTTGAGCTCAGGTTAAAGATGCTAAGAGTAAGTAATGATAATAGTGGTCTTTGTTAATTTGATGATTCCAGGTAGCATGTTGATCATCTTGTTAAATCAATTTTTCTTTGATTCTATTGGCGGATATGCTTCAACCTCCTGTTACTTGCATTCAAAACGAGGCGAGAAAAGCAAATCAAACTGCCATGGTAGAGGTGAAGAAAAAAATTGAGCCTCCAGAAGAGTGTAGAGGTACTTCTAAGCAGAAATGGCTGAAAGGGGAACTGCTTTACATGACTGAAGAACTAGATCATTTATTCCAGATGGTTTTAACTTTCATTCACAGCACTTACAGACGCCTATATGTATGGTGTGGCCATCGTTCCCATCATATTGCAATGTATTACCGAATTGCGCTTTACTTTTAATAACTGCTTTAAAATTGGGTTAGAAAGGAACTGGTTTAGAGCCTCAGCCCAACACCGATTCTAGTACGCCGACCATGCCCCGATTGCATGAAATATGGATTGATAAATGGATACTCACACGAAATGCTTCAATTATGTACAAAATGCCCACCCCAGTTTATGCAAGTGTTGTGGTAATACACTGTCATGTTTTCTTTTAGGAATTTTGGTGTAATCATGAAACAATTGAAGATGACTGCGGCTATACTGATAACCATTATAGCTGAATTTGAAGGGATGCATTTGAACAAGTCTTCTGGCAATGGTTATCTTCGTCCTGGTTGGTAACAKTGGATACATAGAACCCCCAGCCTTTCGCAACAAGTACAGATGGAAGAGGGACTGCTGGACCCAGCTAAATTGGCTTTAATGGACGGAGGACGTAACGGATACAGCGGTTCTGTTGTAGCACAGAAGAAAGTGAAGCGTAGGTTGGCTTTTGTTTGCATTTAGGGGAAGCCTCAGAGAGAAATGCAACCCCCATGTGAGCACACAGTGCGCGACCCCTGCTCACATGACAAGCGTAACCAAGGAAAATTGTCATCAAAATTCGCACCCCTGCACGCTTTTACAATTGTTCTTTTTTCATTCAGAAGCAGCTTTCCTCTCAGCCCAGACGTTTCCAGAGGGGCCGAAGGCTAGAGAGTAAAAGTTAAGTCATGGACCACAGCAAGTCACATAGAAGGGCATCTTCGTTCTTTGTTGATTACGAAAGCTAAATGGTCATGGTTCGCAAAGAAAGACGAGCCTCATCGTCTCATTGGGCCCCTACAACCCCGCCACCAAACCTTGTCCTGGTCCGTCACATTGTGACGTTGGTCCATTGTTTATGGATTATGAACGGAAAGAAAGCAGTGTGGCTGGTGCGGAATGACCACTAGAAAATGCATGATATGAGACAAGATCCATCAGATTATCATTTCAGAGAGATTCAGAAGAAGAATCAAGAAACAACACCATCCAGCATTCTCTACTCATTCCTTGTAAATACATACCCAAGACTATGTGAAAAATAAATTAAAGAAAGATCATAAAAGGGATAATTAACATTCTTCTGATTCATACACACAAGCAAAATAAATAGGAGAATCTAGACAGCTTTGGTGGTGCCTTTGCTTAGTTTGTAGGGTTGCTGCGGAAGGATCCCAAAGCCTTGATAGCTGCGGCTCTCAAGATGTACTGGTGGTATGCTGCTGCTGCCAATGCTCCAACAAATGGTCCAACCCAGAAGATCCACTACTCGCCCGTTCACAAAACCACACACATGTTATTCCAATTTCGTATCCAATTGTAACAACATTAAAATAAGATGAAGCCTTTGCTGTGTAGTTGAGCATTAAAAAAAGAAGCCATTTCGGAATTTGAGTTCAACCAACAACTTACGTGGTCATCCCAGATCTTTTTATTGTTGTAGATGACAGCAGCACCAAAGCTTCGGGCAGGGTTGATACCAGTTCCTGTGATGGGGATGGTGGCCAAGTGAACCATGAAAACAGCAAACCCAATTGGAAGAGGAGCCAATACCTTCCAAAATAAACAACTTCATAAGAAAAATCTCGAATATAAGCGAACAATTAAACTTAATTGACTAGCTAACGGAATATAACAAAAGAGAGGAAGAAACATACAGGGACGTGAGAGTCACGGGCGTTCCTCTTGGGATCGGTGGCCGAGAAAACAGTGTAAACAAGCACAAAGGTACCAATGATCTCAGCACCCAAAGCTGTGCCGTTGTTGTACCCGGGCTGCACGAAGTTGGCACCACCACCCAATCCGTTGTAGTAGTGCTTCATGAATGCCTTCACCAACCCCACTCCGCAGATAGCACCCAAACACTGAGCTATCATGTAAAGTACAGCCCTTATCAGTGACACCTTCCTTGCCAAGAACAAGCCAAAAGTCACGGCGGGGTTGATATGTCCACCTATGAGCAAGAAAACAAAAAATAAATAAATAAAATAAAAAAAAATACGGTGTCAAAAGAGTTGAATTATGCTACTTTTTTAGCTCAAGTTTCTCTATGTTCTTCCAGGAGGGGGAGGGAGTGTTTTACCAGAAATGCCGGCGGTGCAGTAAACAAGGATGAAGATCATGCCACCAAAAGCCCAGGAGATACCGAGAATGCCAACTCCATCACATTGGTCAGCGGCGTTGAGCTTCTTGTGGCCGATGACTGTAGCGACAGTGACGTAAAGGAAGAGGAGTGTGGCGATGAACTCGGCGATGAGAGCTCTGTAGAAGGACCACAACTTAAGCTCTCCGACGTCAAAGAGTGGAGCCGGTGGTGGATCGACATAATCCTTTCCGTGATGATGGACCTGTCCTTCTTCGCTCACTTCCTTGGACATGGTTCTTCGGTCTATCGAGCTTTCTCTTTCTCTCTCTACCTGTTTCTTCCTGCTGCTGACGGTCGTTTGTATGAAGCAATGAGTAACAAAGCAGGGGGCCGAGTCTGGTTTTTAAGGGTGAAGAGAGGGCAGGATTTATGGATAAGGAAAGGGCAATTTTGGGAAACAAAGAAAGGAGTATCTGGATTAAAGGAAAATGAAAAATGGGGCGTGGAAGGGAGTAGAAGGGGAAGTGGGTCGAGGAAGACAGCGAGGACCATGTGATGGCTAATCATCGATTGGTGGTTTATGCGTGGGGTTGAGGGGTCAGCCTGGCAGTGGCACTATCCAACCAAAATCCATGTTCTGATGAAACGGTTACATGTCGTTTTCTGGTTTGCTGGCCCTCCTCCCCTCTGGACTAGTGGTTTTTCTGGATAAATTTACAGTGCTATCCTCTCTATGCTTTTATCTCTTTTTAAGGGGTAAATTTAGAGCACTCACGAGGGGAGTTGGTGAGCCCCAGGAATGTTAAAAGTCCCCATTTTTACCTACTACAAAGCGTTTGCCTGCGATTTGCTTATTTGTTCTGCAAAATATCAGTATTGAAGTTTACTTTAAGTAAAAGAGACGAAGATGAAATGAAGAAGATGGTCAATTAGATCTTACATTCCCTCTTTTGTAACTTAGACTCGTATGGGAGCTAAGATATTGATGATTAAACATCATAATTTTTGGGTACGAGWGCTGTTAAAAGTGGTAATTATCCACGGACTTCTTCGTTAAAGCTGCTACCTTTCTCATTATCCACTGGTTTTATATTATATTTATTCCATGCTTTATTAAAAATTAATATAAATGGGACGAAGGCCTTGCTCTACTTTATCAATCATAAATGTTCACGAACCAACCCCTTTTTTCCAGAAACCCTCATAATTCTTGTCCATAATAATGTGTATTTTTCTTTATTTTAAAATATATATCATGTTTTGATCAATATAATTAAAATATGAAATAAAAAATAAAATAAAAGATCAAAAAATATATATCTTTCTTGCCACTATTTGAATTTTGCGCTTAAAATAATAATCTCATTCTTCATTATGTTAAAAGGATCGGTCAAATGAGTCAAGAGTTATGTAAATTTGGATGACTCGGCAATCGTTCATAGGCACAGCAAAGCCACGAGGCAGCAGGTCGTAAACATTCTCTCGGATGTAGTATTTCAATGCCTGATATCTGCCTAAAATAAAACTTGCTTAATCATCCAAGAGAATCATGTGCTGCGCAGCTGGCATTTCTTTTTTCTTTTTTTCTTTAATAAATCACGGGCACGGCTGGTAAAGAGAGACATTCCCATGGTCCACCACTTATCTAATTTAAATTTCGAATTTCAAAAGGAAATTCTGTATTAATTATTAATTAAGACTCTTTTAGGTGTATCTTAACCAATCACACTGGTCACAGCAAATCGGTACATACGAGAGAGGAACCACATACTCAGCCATCACTCATCCGCTTTCTGATTCAGCAAGAACCACCAAGTCCAGGCCTTTGCAGACCATTCTCTTTAGCCGTTGGAGATAAATCTTGTTTTTCAATTTTTCGGATTTTGAATAGTTAACGGTCARATATCTTTTCCTTTTAGGCTTTTTTCTTGCGGCCGGGAGACCGTGACTCGTGAACGTTATACGCCTGGACCCCTTCACTGTCTTTTCATTCATTCGTTGTTGACGATAATGACCTCATCTCTATCCTAGTTGCCGCAATCTTTTGTCATAGTATTCTAAAACGTGCTCCCTCAATTCTCTAAATATATGAAAATTAGTATTTATTTTATCTTTATCCTTAGGGAGAGAGTAATTGCATTTCCTCATTTGCCCTTTCGTGTTTTTATCCGTTACMGCCTCTTGGGGGGCGAGATTCCGTTGAAAATAGGAAGGAATAATCTTTGGGTGGTAAACAGCAAAAGAAACAAATCTCTTGGGGTTCAATCATAATCAGAGGAAAAAGAAGATAGTGATGCCTCCGAGTCCGAGTCTGAAATGCGGTTAGCAGCCTTGCAGTAAGAGAAAATGGAGTACTACTTGAAGAGAGTTTTGTAAACCTTTAAGGGTKGTTAGTACTTAATTGAATTACAGCCATAAGCAAGAGAGAAGAATCAATGCCTTCTTTTATATACGCCYGATGTGCTTGATTTTTTGGGATTTGATTGGTAGAAAGATGGATGAAATGAGGACTTTTGGACATATGCAAGCCCTTGATTGTCAAAGATACCGAACTGATCTTTTATGACATTTCTAGTTCTTTTGTTGGGACTATTTTTTATGTTACATCAGCTCACTTGTTGGGGATTGCTTCGGTAATGAGGCTTCATAATTTCTCTAGGGCAATTGACGCCATCAGATGAAGTGGCAAAGCGGTTGGAAATCTTAAAGGATCATATGATTGTGCCTAAATAATTTGARATCAGTAGTTGTAGGAAAACCAATCCTTTTCTCTATTTATATAGTATTTTTAATAGAAGCAAGCATATCCWATCTGGAATCTTTRTAAGTTTTTAAATTATTGTTCAAAATTAAYGGTTCACTCCATGGTGGGCCCCTAATGATTAACCACTACAATTTGATTTAATTTAGTGATGACTTCCAGAGGCTTCCAGCATGTCCGACCGAATAGCGGCGGATTTACCTCACCTTTCATTGGGTGTAAAGGAAAACTATATTACTCGAGAGARACATAAACTGGTTCGATTATTAGACAAGTTTCATCATTTTTACTTGAGAATTCATCAAGATTCAATTGCATCTCGAGGCATAAACTTTGCAAGTTCCTCGAAGAATGTCTCATTTAAATGTCACCATTAATTGACCAATTATATGGACATCTAGAGGTATAATTGGCAGGGATAGGCCGGGACATTGTGGCAACTTTCGGGACATGAACACCAAGATTTASACAAGAACTAGACGGTGATCACAAAATTATCAACTCAACTATTCATTGCATTTCTTCCGGCTGCTGCTTGCATATCCGTCACGAGTTAGAAGCAACTGTATATTCCTACCTCAAGTCCATAACCTGTCAAAAGATAAAACGGGTTCATCTGGCAAAGATCAGAGAGAAATTAGAGTATAGCTATGAAGGAAAACATCGAAGTTATCCTTACAGACAAGCAGTAGCCACGGAATCATTTGTGTACAACAAGAGATACTATCCAATGAACCTGAAATTGCAGTAAGAGGAGATCATTATTCTGAAAATTATTATTAAGAACTGAAAGCCAGAGGTTGATACTTACAACATTATTCTTAGGAGCTCTCCAATAGAAGCCTTGAATTGCAATAACAGCAATATTTGAAGTCACGAGGACAAATATACTAAGAGCATGCTTTCCCATCCACTCAAACACATATGCCAAGCTTCTCCAGCCATAAACATCGACCTTYAAGCAGAGATAGAGAGCAGGAGCACGTCAACCAGAACTTTATTCCKMCAATAACATACCAATAAACAGCTCAAACGGAATCAACTTAGTGGTATAGTGGGAGAAAAGGAAACCATAATAGTATGCAACAGAATATATCCACTCAAACCATTGCTAGAACAGTACTGCTTCTCATAAACTAATTGCACATTAAAAGAATGCAATTGTCCATCTTARGTATCCACAAACCTATAACGAGGAAGCACCCCAAAACTAATACTAATCAGTCCGTACCACATGAAATGTACAACTTTGGAGTGTTCAATATGCTAAAATGTATTTGGTGGCCTCAATATTATGCATTTTTTTTTTTTTTTTTTTTTAAGTTGAGTTGCCTCATAGAGCAAGACTTCATGAACTGTGCTTTCGAGACAATGAGCATGATCCTTGGACAATTTACAAATATATTCAAGCATCTGAAAATCAGTATCTTGGTTAATGAAGCCTCACCAGTATATACAGGATGCAAAATGTGATTCCAGAAGATGCCGACGTCACCAGCAAATAACTTACTGTGTACAAAGGTTTATTTAAAGGAAGACCTGGAAGAAAAGAGAAGTCAAGGACAATCTTGAACAAAAGACACCATCATAATCTCCCTTTATTACCCATTATATATTACTACCTCTTCGGGATTTCTTTCCCATCTCCCAGATATTTTAGAAGTACATCTTTCTAACACTCTTTTATCAAACGGGGTAAACATGAGAACATAAGAGAGCTACCATACTGTAAAACAGTAATTTGTGTAATCATGCTGCTCCAGACTTTTGTATTTTTCTTATTTGCCTATTACATTTTGCAACCTCTTTCAGAATTTCTTTTCTTTCCCATGTAGAGAGGAATCTTGTGCTTCTTTTTATGATGGTAGCAAATTAGCAATTGATCTCAATGGCTCATATACGTGAGGAAACATACCTATGAAAGAGAGGAAGAAACCAAGAGCCAAAAGTGAAACAGAGAAGATGGACCAATTATATAACCGCTCTTTATGGTCCTGCAGCAAATGGTTAATCTTAGAACCAAATAGCAATCTGAAATTCAAAATGAAGGAAAATGAAAGAGCACATAAAGTGATAGCAGGAGCGAAGGAAAAGGAAGAAAAATGAAAGAGCACATAAAGTGATAGCAGGAATACAGGAGTGGCCTAAGTGCAGCCAGTTTCTAGCACTTCCCTTGACAAGTAAACCCTTTCTTACTTAATGTAACTCACCTGCAATTGTACGAGAACATGGCCATACTGGAGTCCAATTATGCAACTTGCAGCAGCTGTAACAGAACTGGAAACACATTGTGCAAATATGTAAATGGAAAAGGTCCATTAATTGAGCTGTTCATCATTTCTACGAATATATGACGAAATCTTAGGGCTTATTACTCTCAACTGTTTTCTAACAAATTAGCAGATCAATTTGTGTTAACAATTTCGGGTATATATATACATATATATAGTTTCATGCCAGAATGAGAGGAAACAGGTACTGGTTACCTTAAAATACCTTCTGGATCAAAAGGAGCGAAGCACCATGAAGGTGCACTTTTGGGGACTGGGCCAGCATAAGTCACATTGCATTCCTGTGAATAGAAATTTTTACATATCAATTGTCGAATTGCATAGCAAAATCTGAAATTTATAATATTTACCTTCTGAGTGGAGATACCTTCAGATTTCTGTATACTGGTTTTTGATATAGATGATTAATTCCAAGGACATAACGATCTATCATTCCCGCAGAGTTACAAGCAGGTCCAAGATCACCTCTTACGGAACATTTCACCTAAAACAAGAAGCAAATATTTGCCAAATCATTATCCTTACATATATATTAATAGTTGCACACCAAATCATTATTACTCACGAGAATGGATGGATAAAGCATGCTAAGTACCTCCTCTGTTCAAAATTKGATAAYTGAAATAAATGAATGGATGGCTCAATAAATTTTTCAACTGAGAATAAAACTTGTGATTTATTGCAAATTTAAAATAAACTATACTCAAAAAGTATACATGTCCTCTTAGGTTATAAAACCCCACAAAGGTATAAAGCAACAATTACTCTGTCCAAAGCTAGAGAACAAAATGCTAGTTGAAGAAACCACTCCTAATTGGCCAGCCTTTAACGATATAGCATGCAACATTATCAATCCATTGTATAGTTCCCTTTCCATTTTGAGAATAATGGCTACAGATTCCAGCTCATAGTTTATTGGAGTCCAATTCAAATAACTCAAAATGGCATGATAAATGCACAGCTAGCAACTATACTAAATGAGGCAATGGAGGAAACACTGAAAATCATAAAGTACCCTCATACCTCATGTATGATGCCATCATTTGCCAGACTGAATTTCCAATCCGGTACATACAGTCCATATAATAATCCGATATGTACAGCACAAATTACAACTATAACACACCTGCAAACGGGTGGATTTGCTTATCATAATACAGAGAGATCAACATATTTGACTAAAAATTGCAAAAAAGATGAAGATAAACAGTTTTCTGAGAGTGAGAAGGATAAATGGATTCCCCTTTGTGACACAAAAGCATCCTTTGGATCAATGAAAGATGAAAAGAAAAGATAATAATTTCCACAGCCGATCTAACCACCTCAGCCACAGGGCAGCTGATATTTGAAGTGCAACAGCAAKATGTTAATAGCAAGAGAACAGAAGAAACCCACCAGTGCCACATATAATTTCTGGCAAAACATTCTCTCCTGCATCTCCTACACTGAAGCCAGATCTCACACAAAGCTGCTACAAGGTATGAAATAGCTATCCTCTGTCCTGAACAAAAATGAAATCATATTAGGATTCTGTTTAAAGAACACATAAGAAAATTTATTTAGGAAAATAACTCCATAATAGAGTATTTCTCCACCATTCCAGATTTCTGATTATGTAGGGTTAATGGGACTATCATATGACAAASTGAAAATTAACAGTCACGATATTGTTTTATTATTAAGTGTTTTTTTCTTGTAAAAGGGAATAGTGCAATAAGTGAGTTGATTTCATGCTTACTTGGCATGTGACAGTCAAACTAATCAACTAGAAAGGCTATATAAGAGTAGCTAATGAACCAATTCCATAACATCATAATGAGATATGCTGCAATCGTAGAACCTGCAAAATCCCAAGCCATCTGATTCTTTCAATGTCCACGCCATATGTCATTGAAGTAATACCATGCAAATAACCACCTGATAGAAATTGACCACAAATCAACTATTATCCACTAGTATTTGAAGAACAAATCCATGAAAGAACACAACTTTTGTGAAAAGAACAAAACATTATCTTCCAGAACAATACTTTTCTGAAGCACTCAACTAAACAGAAAGACAAATCACCAAAAGAGAAAAGACAAAAAATGTTTATACATTAGTATTTTTAGCATGAAGATCATCTTCCAGAARTGCATTTCTTACAGGTTCTGCAGTAATCTATACAGCAGGCACTCCAATGTTACGTTTTCCGCAGAACTATGTTCGGATTGGTTTTTGTTTGATCAATGAATTTATTTTTCAGAAAACGTGAAGAGAAACAGCTTAAGTGTGCTTCTTCTACTTATTTGTCTTTCCAACATATGACACTTTGCATCTCAAAAAATTTGTCCATGCGATGCTCTATCATAAATATTATCTAATAAATTAATAGCAGGGTAAAGCTGTTCGCAGAATTACCTTGAAGAAGAACACCAAGGAAGAAAAGCTTTAATGCCCTAACCATTACACTCCATGTAGCTTCTGGTCTGTCCGGAACTTTCTGAAGCAAATAGCATTAGAATCAGTCATTAAAACAGTTCGGATGACCCTGAATTGAGGAATCTATCAATTCAACCAACTTATAACAATTCCTCCTAATGCTTCTGAACCAACTAAGCGAATCACATTTTATTCCTCAAACAATAATGCTGAATAATATAAAAGTCCACACCTTGTAAACAATGGCCAGAGAAACTCCAGCAACAAATAGGAAGAAAGGCATCACAAAATCTGCCAAGCGTACACCATTCCATGGTGAATGGGCTATGATTGAGAAGACGGAACCACCATAATCCACAAGCATCATAAGCTGAAAACAGAAGGTGCATCATGTCGTTAGGTTGAATTCCTCYTGTATAAGCTCTTTCCTGCATGTATAATAAAGGTGCAACATTGTAGGTATTTCTTTTTTTCTTTTCAAAAGATTCGATTGTTTACTATAGAAGATTCGTCACTGAAGAATCACGAATATATGCCCATGGAGAAACCCGAGCATATTGGCATTGGTTATCATCTATGAACTTGTCGGCATAAAAGTTACAATCTTGAAGCAGAAGACTCGATCTCTTAAAAAAGTATCATCACTCGAAAGATGTTGAATATGTAGAATGAAGAACATTAAAGATAACAGACTAGAAGAGGCATTGAAAAAATCATTTAACTTTAACCAAATTGTTTTAATCTTTTATCAGGTAAATCCGTCTCTTCCCAGCCAGCTGTGTACCGAAGCAAAATTGCGGACATGAATAAAAGAATGCACAGTATATCAACACATGAAATCTAAACGAATGAGTAGATAGTTATTCGTCGTACAATTGAAAAGCAAAACATAAACAAGCAACAATGCTGAACTTTCGTTCGGAAAGCGAAAAGAAGAGACACAAAGCGCTCACAAAAACAGAGAGTCCGCGGAAAACATCGAGAGAGGCGACTCTGATAGTTTTACTCTTATTGATGATCGGAGCGGCAATTTTCTTCGATTCAACTAGATGCTCCATAGGTTGTTGGTCTTCAACYTCAACATCCCGGCGCCGTACGAGCGGCTCGTAGTCAGCCATTTGAGAAGAGCGTCCTTTGGCGGGAGCCTTAAGCGCTTGATGATTGGTCTCTATTCAAATGAGCAAAAGTCAGCCGTTCCAAAAAGAATGTAGGAGAAGAGAAAAAATGGAAAATGGAAAACGCAGTTTAGCGTTTCCGGCAGAAGAAGAGAGCGATTGGATTTGAATGTGTGGAAGAAGAGAAGGAAAGAAGGAGAAGAAATGGGGCAGCTGACACGTCGACTACTAGACGACACCGCTGTTGGAGAAGGAAGGTATATGCGGAAGTCTCATTTATTTGTACCCATTCCCTCCACCGAAGATGCCGTGGCGACTTGCGATTGATGGGAATCCCACAAACTCCGAACGTTAGTTTCTTCTGCTCCCGGCGGTTGGATGAGTTGGTTAAACAATATTTTGCCTACTGCAAATAATACAATTAGAAATTTCTTTAAAAAGAGAAAAAGAAAAAAAGAAGACTTGAATCGCACCCTTTCTGTGTGTCCTTTTCCTCTTTGTTTTGAGTGAAAGGAGGCAACTGCAAATCRGCAAGGTCTCACATTTTACGTATGTAATAGGATTTTGATGGATTGATTCCTTTTGATTTGATAATGATATGTTATTTAGTATTTACCATAGGAATAATAACAAAGATATATTACCTTTGGTGGGGTGGCCAAGGAAGAAAAAGGTCGTGAGGTGTCAATTGATGCATATTTTACCTTGCATAAAAAGTTTCGATGAGGTTTGGAAAGATTGAGGGAATAATGCTTTGATGCTTRTGGCAACTTTAGAGCAGCCATTGTGCCTTTTTRAGCTCATCTTCATCGCCACCTTCACTCTCATCATTGYATTAGGAGAGATCTCCTGTTCTATTTCGACCGGAATTCTTCAACTATAAGGTTTGTGCCTACCTGTAAATCTCCAACCGCCCCGAATTGGAAAGTCAMAAAATTACCTTCAATATCTTTTAGGAACTACTATCTCTCTCTCATTATTRCACTTGTGATWTTATCAATTAATATTCTTCCACGTCTATTATCTTTCTATTTATTTATTTATTTATTTAACTTCATCTCAATCTTCCTTCCTGCTTACGTTGCGCTCYAATATCTAATATTATTATAATAAAAAAAATCCTCATAAACATGTATCATAATAATATATTATAAACACCATACGTGTATTATTATGATATATTAAAATATTTAAAACCTCATTCATCAAGAGTACATTATTCTTAGAGCAAAAAAAATATTGGTATTATAATATATTAGAATGTGCAAGATCTGATTAATAATCAATATACCAACATTATCCAAAGAAAATCTAGGACAAGTACCCAACAATGCCCTTAATTTGGAAGGGGAATCGAATTTATTATTGGAGCGACCTTAGCCTTAGCAACCACCAAAAGAAGTAATTATCGAAATTGAAGTAATTCAAGACCTACTTATATAGAGAAGTTCAGATATCCCTARTTTTGAAACTATAACAAGATTAATRTAACYRATTAATCAGCATCAATAAGGGCATCCACACATTGAATATGTATTATTTTTTTCAATTCATACTAAATTTTCACCACAATCTTAAGCGCATCAAGCTTATTTTTATCTTAATCATAGTGGAAACCTCAATAAATAGACAAGTCCTTCCTCATATAAAAAGATAGCAAACGTGGGGGACTTCACCATTAAGTTTCAATCTGTAGCGTTATCTTCTCCATTTGAAGATTTGCTTGCCTATTTAGTTAGTTTACTCCTTCAATGGATGCTTTTAATTAGTTATAGGCAATGTTTCTTCTTCACTCCTACGGGTTTCCTTTTGGGCATTCTATGTAGTAACTGCTATGGATATTGATTTGCCTTTCTGAAGCAAGCAACTGTGCAGCGAGCAATTTAGTGATGGCAGTTAGTACAATGTACAATATTGGTAGCTTYAGAGGATGACTAGGTCGATTACCTCAAAATGACAAACGGCAACGTAAGTTCACCAACTGCACTCAGGCCAAAGTTCTCTAAAGGTGATGCTGCTATCTGGAACCAACGGTGGGTCAAAGTTCACCTAATTTCCTGGCTGATCAAGCCCGGAGAATATGAACGATGAACCGCTTAGGAAATATCTATCTCATTAATCCGCTCATGATTTTCTGATATATCACCTAATAAATATTCTGCCGCACCTAATGTACTTGRATGTCCATCTCTTTTATCATATTAATTATCCTATCGTAGTACAATTCAAATAATAATACTTAAAACATATAAATATGTATTATAACAAAATATATCATATTATTATTGCAAGAAGATATTATAATATATTAAAAAATGAGTACTAAAGTATAATATTATTTAATTATATTTTATATTATTTCGGAACTTTATTTTCTTATTCGTATATTAATAATTATATACTTCTATTTATTTATATCTTATTATTCTGAAAATTTAAATCATATACAAAGCACTTCTCATTGCTTTTGTTCTTCGTGAATGATATAAATAAAAATATGCAATAATTGAGAAATATAAAAAATAAAAAATAAAAAATACATAAGATCCAAACAGAAATAATATTATGCATCAATTTCCATATATCAACAATACATGATTCTTCTAGCAAAAGGGTGTTATATTATATTAGCAGGTGCAAAGACTCATTAATGATCAATGTACCGAAGCTATTCTGATGCTTAATCACTCGATTCTATTAAAAAACAAACAAAATTAAAATAAATACCCAATGACGCCCTAAACCCATGAAGGCGAATTGGATTTCTTATTGGAGTGAGTCCAGATATTCAACAAACACCAACGATAATTGARTGTACTCGCAACAAACTTCCGTTTCGCAACCTATTTTCGTAACGAAAGTTTGCAAACTGCTCAACTTTTGAAACTATGGCATGAAMAGTACACCACATCCATGAGTGTCAATAAGCACCAGRGTTGAATAATGCTTTTCTCCGATATAAATATACAACCCATCCCTMGGAAACARGAACCCGATACAAGTCTTCCATATCTTCCTGAGATCATCCKCTCCTTCCAATAGTTCTCCTAGGCAGAATAACTCTTTCTTTATTTACACATAAATTTGAACACGAAATATAAAATATATTAACTCATCCCAGAAGCCAGCCCAAGAGAAATAGGCATATGCGGAGTTCTTAAACAAAATGAGGCTTCAACCGCAAAAACCCATGATTGTACTGCACTGAAATATCCACCGCCCGTCAACAGAGAAGTAGCCAATGCCAACAACAACCATAACAAATGTGATGACAATGCTTCCCCTTCAATAAAACCKAGGAAGACAACCAGAAACAGCAAACACAGGCAAGGAAGGATACATAAATAGCAAGGCACAAATCCAGAGATCCATTTTATTTGAGTGCTCAACAATCTAGATGATGACCTTTAGTCGAAACTAGTTGGAAGTTGGATATAGGGAGAGGGGGAGAAAAGCAAGATGACGTGAGGAAGACAAAAACGATAGCTCAAGAYTACTTCAATACGGAAGGGAAGAAAAAGGTTCAGCGAAAAGGAAAATGATTTGGCTACAAAGCTTTTCCCTTTGAATGCATTGCACTTGCATCCCTGCCTAATATGAAGTATCGGTATTTCACATCACAGCTATCTTTCTCCTCAAGATGTGCATTAAAAAAAGTAGCCTGCTTAAAGACATACTTCATAATAGCAGAAATATTTCATCCCTAGCTCTCTCTTTCCTATCATATTCTGGCATCAGCTTTTGAATACAGTTATGTTAAGAGCTACGGTCAAGTCACAATCGTACCTTCACAATACCAAGCGCTTCCAGTTATACACGTTGTTGGTCTTCACTCCTACTACAAAATCTTACATCTATCCTGCCACCCATAACCCCCCCCCCCCTCCCGATGGTGTCGATACCCAAACGGACAGCAGACAGTAGCAGGCTTTCCTGAACTTGAGTTAGAACTGACAATTTCTACAACCTGCTACAACAGGGAACTGCTTTCCCGCCATTAACCTGTGAATAAAATTTACCCTGACATGAACTGCTTAAGCCGGTCTGAAACAAATGATATTATAGCCAGCAGCCACAGACAGGACTGGGTTGGAAAGACCTAGGATACTATACTAGCAATTATAGCAGCAGGAAATTACCAACAATTTGCCAAACTATAAGTCACAATTTTTGCAACTAAACCAGGCCATCACCTTGAGAGTCATAATCTCCCAGGGGGTACATCTCATATCATACAAAAGTATGTTCCTCTTGACACACTCGACTACCAAACCTTGCACACTGTTTTACAGAACTCCCACAAGACCAGTAGGTTTGGAAGTTCATTGTTAGGAAATGTAAACATCATAGGCAACAGAATAACAGGAAGAAAGGATTGTTCATTTTTCTTGAAATCCCTAACATCTTTCGAGAAACAAAAAGGTATGTCAAGAAACATGTCAAGAAATCTTGGTCTACATTCATAGGGAACAGAATAARAAGAGAGATCTTCATCCATCTTAGAAGATCTCCATATCTTTTCTGAAACAAAAAGGGATGTCAAGAAACATGTGAACAAATTCCTAATCCACAATCATCTCACTGTTCCCATCAATTGAAGACAATTCTTCAAATCTAAACTTTGTGCYCACACAAAGAAACATAGAAGCTTCAGCACTAACCACACCTAGAAAGCTGTACTATGTTACCAATTATGTATACTATTCAACTAAGCAAACACAGACCACAGAAGACCATGGATGCTCAATGCACTAAATGTTTCTCAAAAGAGAGATAACAGGAGCAAATAGTAGCTAAACAACCCAAAGAAGGGGAATTCATTGTATGCTACAAAAACTAGCATCTGTAGCAATATTATTATGAAGACATAGGACTAAGCCTATCTGCAAGGAAAATAAAAGAGTTGAGGGTTGACTGTCTAAAAGACACCCACAAGAGATATTGAACCTTAGGTGACATCAAAACCAGGTAGGTACAAGGGAGAGGGTCCAGAAATTTAGCACCTACAGATGCTTAAGCATGTCGGGCGTGTGCTGCACTTCAGAAATACTTTGTAAGGTCAAATTTTGCTACGAAAATAAAAATGAAGGCAGTGACTTCCACTAAACCCTTTCAATTAAGAGCAGTAGAATATTAGACAATAGAAGAGGTTCGACTCTGTCCGACTCTGTCCCACAGAAACAGAAAAAAGCACTTAAAGCAARAAGATTTTAATATTTACTACACTTGAAACTAATACTTAAACATGTCCAAGCAGTGATATAAACATATCAAACTGTCATRCTTCACTCAAAAGCCCAGGCATTCTCCCTACGGACCTCCTCTTCTTCCTCAGGGGTGAAATCATTCTTGATGTTGAATGTCTTGCGGATCTCCTCAGGAGTCTTGCCTTTGATCATGTCAGCAACAGTTTGGCAAGTAAGGTCCAAGAGGCTCTTTATGTTGAGGTAATTTGCAGCCTGAATTACAAATGAATGATGAGATAGATTTACATCAGATGCACATAAAATTATTACAGAAGACAACTATTTTACCTCGTAGCCACCTTAATATCCTAGCGTCCCTATCAATTCTTGGGAGAAATGGTTCAGAGAAGGATGTATGGGAATGCAGAAAAGAATAGTAGAAATAAACAAGCAACAAGGTTAACAAGGTTAACCACATTTTGTACCAATCAGGTGAATATAAATCCAGAGAYTAAGGCTGGTCCCAGGATACTACACTAACCAACAACACTACAAGACTAATCCACCCTTTTCCAAGGTACTCATAGTTCAGCATTGCATACATCCCATACACCATAGAAACCGTTAAGGCAAGAACAGTTCAGTTGTTTAGACACATAAAGAATAAATCACCCAGCCTAATACACCATTGCAGATTTAGGAAGGAAATACATGATAAGTACTGCTAGAGAAGGATAGTTTTAAGTCAAAAGGTTAGAACATGCTCGAGAAAAACAAACAACGAAAACAATTACAAAAAGAAGGGTAGATTCCGGTAAACACCGAGAAGAGGTTACCAATCGGACAAAAACTCGGCAATACAAGAGTGCATAATCAGACCAACTAATCAACAAACGAACCAAACCACAAGCAATCGGATAAAGTTCGCAGGGTTATTAACATCACAAAATGATCGGGAAATCATAAACAATGGGGGAAAAGCAATAATCAAGCAAACCCAGGACACAATTGGCAAACAGAAACATTGAGAGAGGCGAATCAAGGAGTCACAAACCAGGATAAGATCGAAGAGTGTGCCCTGGTCGACTTTGACGAAGTCAGCGTCGAAACCTTTTAGATCTTCCTCGGACGACTTCTCGCCATCAGAAGATTTAGAGGCCTCTACGTGGCGCTTYCAGTACTCGATGACCTTGGCCAGGATCTTGCTCGTAACGTTGGGCAAAGGAATACTGTTATCAGCGCAGTTGTCCTCGATCATGTGCTTGATRGTCTGAGACTCCAGAGCCACTGCCTCTTCCACCTCGAAAGTCTCACCATCCGAACTCTTCAAGACGATCATCTTTGATGAAGACATGGTTATAACTCAACAGATGCTGGCGGAAAATCGATCCAGAGAACCCTAACCCTAGAGGGAGAGGCCAAACAGAAATGATAAATTGATAACTGAAAGAAAGGAAAAACGAGAGACAATGCGAGACCCAATTTATAGAAGGTTCGAGGGCGGTGATAAGAGTTACCTTCGGGGTAAATTTACTGCCTTTGACCCAAATTTTTCAAGAAAATTCTTGAGAATTTTTAAATATTCTTTTGAYGCGTTGCTAATGTGGCATTGAAAATTCCTAACCCAGAATCCCAGATTCCTATTTWAAAAAAAAAACAAAAAAGAAAAAACGATTAAGGKCGTTTTAAACTTTWACTAAGGGCAGTAACTACTTTTATAATTTTGTCCTTACGTCACTTTTTTTTCTCTAGAAAATTTCTTCTTCATTCTCTTACTTTTTTTCTACTTTCTARTTTCTCTTTATTTAGGTAAAATTTTACACATATAATTTTGTAATCGACTTTAATTATGAATCTACCATTCAATCTAAATTCACCTTTTAATCTAAATATCATCTCGTTTGAAGCAAATTTCATTGAAGTTTAAATTTCTCAATTTGAAAGGAGTCTTGCCATTCACTTGGCTGAARGCCTTAGGAAGTCCTATCAAGCGACCGACTCGATCCCTTAGGGAGTCCCGCCAAGTAATTAGGGGTCTCCTTAAGGGGTCTCCTTAAGGAGTCTAGGCGAATACTTGACGGGATCCAATTTTTTCTTTCTTTCTTTTTAGTCGTAGCTYTTATTTATATTTTGTTATTTAATGTGTTAATCAATAGCATTTTATGCTTTGTTATTAATTTGTTAAATGTGTTATTAATTCATTTTGATATTTTCAATAGTGTTATTTATGTTTTATTATTTAATTATTAAATGTGCTATTAATTCATTTTTAAGTCTCAATTGTATGATATYTTTTTTTGCTAACTTTTTAATATGTTACTAATTCATTTTGAATTTTAGATAATATGTTATATTTTATCATTAATTGTTAAATGTGTTATTAATTTATTTTTAATTGGCAATAGTACATCATATTTTATTGTTAATTATTTAACACATTACTAATTCATTTTGAATGCTTGATAATATGTTATGTTTTATCATTCACGGCTAGATATGTTATTAATTCATATTCAATTGTCAATTACTAGGCACATTCTATTGTTAATTGTTTGGCATGTTATTAATCATTTTGAATTGTTAATAGTATGTTGTGTTTATTATTAATTGTTAAATGTGTGTATGTACGATCAATAGTATGTTATTAGTTATTTTTTTTTTTGTAGGATAATAATACAAATTTTTCATTGGAGGAAGAAAAAGTTTGGCCTGAGTTCAGCCATAATTTTGCTACTGATTGATTTTTTGAGGATGCGTCAAGTTAGTTAGATGAGTCAAACAKGTCAACATCCATTAAACATCTTCACGATTATCAGGAGTTTGGTAAAGGGGGATCTATAAGGAAATGACAGTGTTTGGGTCTGTTGCGAGCATTCCGATTCATCTAAAGAAAATAAATTGGAAGGAGTGAAACAAAGGCATCGAATGATGGGAACAAGAAAATGTGGGTGTCCTTTTATGCTGAAAGGAATTGAACATGTGGTTGGTGTATGGATTTTGGAGGTTCAAAGCGGTTATCACAATCATGATCTAGGAGTTTATCCGCAAGGTCATTTGTCAGCCTTGATCGAAAACTAAGTGGTTGACCATCTATCTAGACTGGAGAAAGAAGAAAAAGACACCTCACTTAAAAATTGTTGAATCATTCCCTGATGAGCAAATTTTAACTATTTCTAATGTTACAGCATRCGGGTATGCCGACATTGTCAACTATTTAGTCAGTGAGATACAACCTCTTGGACTAAGTAAGCAATAACCAAAGAAGTTCTTGAATGACGCAAAGTTTTACTATTGGGATGAGCCATATGGACGACYCTTTGGAAGAACCCATACTGCAGCTAAGGTACATCAAATTGGTTATTATTGGTCAACATTGTTTAAGAATGCTTATGAGATTGTTAAGACCTGTGATAGATGCCAGCGAATGGAAAACATTTCCCAAAATAATGAAATYCCTTCGAACAACACTTTGAAGGTTGAACTTTTTTATGGATGGGGAATTGACRTGATGAGYCCATTTCCAAATACTTATGGAAACACTTATATTTTGGTTGCTGTGGATTACGTCTCCAAATAGATCAAAGTTGTAGCATTGACGACCAATGATGCCGAAGTAGTAGTTAAGTTTCTCCCGAAGAACATTTTTACTAGATTTGGCACCCCTAGGGTGTTGATCAATGAGGAGGGGACGCATTTCTGTAATAAACTGATGGAGAAAGCTCTTGCCATATATGGTGTTGACACAAAATTGCTACAATATATCATTCCAAACTAGTAGATGAACATAAATTTCCAATCGAGATATCAAAAGAATTTTGAAAAAAATTATGAACCCAAATAGAAAAGTTTTTGATGTGGGATGAGGCGTTATGGGCATACGGAACAACATTCAAAACACCATTTGGAATGTCCCTTTTCAAGTTGATCTATGGTAAAACTTGCCACTTACCATTTAAATTAGAACACAAGGCACAATCGGCAATCAAGACTCTCAACTTCGATTTAAAGTTGGTTGGCCAATATATAATCCTACAGCGTAATGAGATGGATGAATTAAAAAATGTTGCCTATGAAAATGCTAGAATGTATAAGGAAAAGATCAAGAGGTGGCATGATAGACAAAATCCTGCATGCAATTAAGTTTCTTGTGCAAGTATACACGGTGGACAAGTAACATAGAGTGAATAAGAGTATCATCCCAAAAGGATTTACAGTTCAAARTAATGGTTTAAATTTGCAAATAAAATCAATTGTTGGTTTGGTAAATGTCACTAAGTAAATTAATCTAAAATTATYTAACAATAAAAACAYTTAAGAGATCACAACAAGCCYCACACAATATTATTAAMAGCCTTAAAAATGCGTTAGAGTTAATAATCTCTAACGTACTAATCTGTATGAAGCAATTAKAACAATGCTACAATAATGGTGGAACATRACCACTATAGGTTTAACAARATTAAGAACGCAAKTCGAGACATGTAATGACCTCACCCTTTCAGTTTGTTGGTCTTTATTTCTATTTCAATAAGTTATTCTACCTATCAGAATTACTTAACTTAAGGAACTTAAATAAATGCATAAGTCTCTTATGGATTTTATAGACCGACATAACACTCTATTATGTCATTAATGGTGTGTCTTAAATTACCCAAAAGTTGTATCTTTTCAAGTATTTTAACTACTATGATGCCTTCCAGCTATCGAAAACCTCTAATAATCACCATTAATGGCAAAAAATAATGATTGTAAACAATAAATTCACTTGAATAAAACATTCATGAAGAGCAAACCTTACTCAAAGCATTCAATATATAATYTAATACATTAGTTCATCAAAATCCTAACTTCTAAAAAGTTAGTCCATGCTCATAAATGCTAAATAAACATAGACCTATTATTAACATCTTAAATCACAATAAAGAGTAGAGAAACAAATCCTAAGAAGGGTGATGAAGCTTTTTTGGCAAAGATCCTTTTGGGTTCTTCTTCTTTTTCCTTAAGCTCCAAGTTTTTCTACTTTCGGACTTCTTATTTCTACCCTTAATTAATCCTGCGACTGCTAAATCCAGATTGTTATCTAATTCATTTTTGTAGGCTTTTCTTGAAAGAGGCTTCATTTGGAAGCTTTGACTAATACATATGTCATTATCCAATTAGCCAAAAATCCCACTTGTCCACTTGCATTTCCATTTCATGCTTTATGCTTTATTAGTGGATTCAACATGGCGGCACTCCATTGGCTCTTCCTTTTCTTTTTCCTACCAACTGGGCTCCTCCATACAGCTGCCAGCATTATAGATAATGATACAACATTCAAAATGTGGTGGATGATGCTGAAGTATCATCCTTGAATCTGTTGCCTAACGTTAACTTTCCTATAAAATCATTAGGTACCCTTGCTAATGTGATTGTAATTCTATATCCCTACAAAATAGAGTCATTTTACTCAATAGAAATTCAGGAAACTTGAAATTTAACACTTTTATACTTCTAAGGTTACTACTTTGGATTTACAACAATATTTAATATAAAGATATATAAAATACTAGTAGCACAGTTAAAAGAGGGTAAAATTAATACATCAATGACCTATAAAATTATTGTGCTTCACCTTTATCATGGCATGATCAGAGAATTTTGAAAAGAGAATTCGGGAAGCACAAAAATATTATTGTTCAATTCTAGACTTAGACTATTTCCTGGAGAGTTGAAATCTAGATGGTCGGGTCCTTTTGTGGTCATCAAAGTTCGCCCTTATGGAGCAGTGGAATTAAAGGATGAAAAGAGTGGAAGTACATTTCAATTGAARAGATAAAGARTGAAGCACTGTCAGACTGGAGAACAAAAATGAGTAAGGTCCTCTTTAACTTTGCACTGAGATACAGTAATGCTATAGCAAAATTAAGGCRGAAGATTATAAACCAAGTGCTTTGACGAGGCAGCCCTTAGGCAACAAGTTRGTTTATTTTATTTTGTCTTTTTTGCTTTAATTTGTTCCAACATATTTTATTATCTAATGTTTGAAAAGTAGAAAGCAAGACTACACTTTCTTTTGTCATCTTGTGTTTAGGGGAAACAGTCAAGGAAAAGTTCAAATTTGGCTAAAAGTACGAGTAATAGAGTCCATGATGGAAGCTAACTCATCAAAAACTAATACAACAACAAATGATAGGGAGAAGCCACATTAATAGTCATGCTACTGTAGCAGAACAACGGATAGGTGGCCTTCTCTCATTTGTTGTCGGCAAGGGAAATTTACTTCAACACATAAAGCAGCCGTTGATGCCCTRGAAACCCAAGGACCATGATGGTTGAAGAGACAACTCTTGATCTTTGAWCAGACGCATTTCATTCAAAGAGATCCCTCTCGGATCTAAATAAGAATCAAACCCTCAAAAACATTCTTAGAACCAACCAACTTTCGAGGAAAACCCTAAGTAGCAGAGCAACAAAATTGTTCGAAAGCTTGCTAGCACACCAAAAAGAAGAGCACCTTTGCCTATATTTGCTACTGAAGAAACGAGAAAAAGGCATGAGAAAATTTTAGGAAAAATAGCGTTATTCTATAGATGGGTTCCACTTCACAAAGAAGCCCACAAAGTTAATAGCGACTGTTAAGAAGGGCATCTAACCCCACAAATGAGAATAATTTTCACAGCATTTGGATGACCCAGGTTCTTAGTTTGGTAAGAGAATTTTATGCCAATCTGGGTGACATGAAAGAAAGAATAGTGATAGCAAGCGTCGTAGTCAAGATAGGGTTCAAGGCGATCAACAAGATTTATGGGCTACCAGATGACAAATCTGATCGTGAGAAGCTTGTGCTGGAAGTGGGATGATGATATGAACGAAGAGATCTTCAAAACCTTTACTGTTCAAAGGTACCTAATAGACCATTTCGTTCACTTGGAAGCTTGTGCTGGAAATGGGATGACAATATGAARGAGGAGATCCTTCAAACACTTACTGTCAAAGAAACAAAATGGACTATTTTGTCRACTAGAGCAAAAACAATCRTGATGTCCTCACTYACTCCTCTCGCAAAGATCTAGTGTCACTTCCTTAAGTTTCGTATTCTCCATACCATCTATGATTATACAATATCTGATGAAAATATATTACTTCTCTACTCTATCCTTACTAGTAAATTCATAAATATTGATCGTCTTAATTTTGCTGAAATTCATACTTGTGATGAGAAAAGAGACAAAAACTTTTCTTTCCTTCTCTTATTAACCTGTTGTGCCAATAAACTGGGGTCATTGTRGATCCAAAAGAGAAGATTGTGAAGAACAGTATACCCATCAGCGAATATGCTATAGCGAGAATTTGTAAAGAGGTAAGAAAACCATCTACTCCAACAAACAGGAAGTGAAAGGCCARAATGTCTTAAGTAATGATAGAGGAGTCTGAGGAGGAAGAGGAAGCAGAGAAGGACYTAGACGAAGGCYAAGAGGRAGTAGAAAAACCTAACGACGCGTAGGATAGTGTACTTTTGGAGWCCAAGGACATGCTGACAACACTGCAGCAATTTCAAGCCCTTATGCAGGAGCACCTGACCAAATTTTGGATTTATATGGAGAAAAGAGATATGTCAGATTGACTAAACTTGGAACGAGAAACAAAGGTAAATAATATGCATGCCTACCCAGCCTTTCCTGTGGAGCTACTGGCTAAATTTGATGATGATGAGACRGAGGGCAATGCCAAGACTAAACAGTCTAGCAAGACTAGCAACTAAGATTGCCGAAATGGTACAACTTTTAGGGCCTTGTGATCCCTTTTGATTCGATGAATTTGAATGATGATGGAACAATTTTACTTTGCTTATTCCCAATTTGTGTTTTTAATGATTATTAGTATAAGTTTTATGTGGTTTTTTATTATGATATGTGTTTTTTAT
Organism: Rhazya stricta; assembly: GCA_001752375.1. NCBI lineage: Eukaryota > Viridiplantae > Streptophyta > Magnoliopsida > Gentianales > Apocynaceae > Rhazya > Rhazya stricta. The sequence goes on from MEJB01000015.1 coordinate 5,044,697, forward strand.
GTTCCTAGTATTTTCGTATTATTAGTATAAGTTTAGTTTGGTTTTTATTATGATTAGTTTGGGAGATCATGTTGTATCCTGTTTTTCTTTGCTATGACATAAATTGATATACTTAATATAAACTTTTATCGGGCCAATCATGTTGAAAAGGTAGAACTAATTTAGCAAATTGTGAAAATCATGAAGGGAAAAATAGGAGTGTTTTTTCTTTTTTTTTTTCCTGAGCACAAAAATAAAATTTTGAGAAACCTTCATTTTGTGATTGACTAAAAAAGGGTTTGAGCATTGAAATTAAACTTGGAATTTTCATTATGATATTTATGCTATGATTCATTTTTGAGAAAAGAGAATACTTTCAAGTAAGTTTGGCAAAAGAAAAGTAAAGGCCRAAAAATTACTCTAATATTTCTAGTACCTTCATAACCAGAGGCATTCATGAAACATATGTTAGCTTTTTCTTTACAGGGTAACAAAATATGCGTATGCTATAGCAATTCGTAAGCTATAACATACGTTGATTAACCATGGGCACTCATYTAATCCATGTCTACCCTTGCGTCAAAAGGTACTAGTGACACGAGAGAATACTCTACAAGGAGCCTAAGTTAGAAGCTAAATTGCTATATCAAAAACCCCCTTACAACCTCTGAATTCTCTTGATCAGATCATTACCTAATGCGTTTACCCATTGCCTTAAAAATTCTGTTGGATAATTTCTTTCTAATGCAACAAACCCAATGAGTTGAAAAATCACCAAAAGTATGGTCCAATTACGTTTTTCTCACTTTGCACGAACACCTTTTTTGCGMAACTCTTTTGAACATCATGTTGCTATTGTTTCTGTTAACGCACGACTAATCTAAGGAAGTTGACTAAGTATAAGTTAATTGCTATAGCATTCTTTGAGGATTAATAATGATTTAAGTTTGGAGGAGTGATGAKCTTAGAAAAWATCCATTTATTTTACCCCTCTTTATGTTCATTTTACACCGTTCTCTTAGTGTATTAAACTCTAAATTGTGATATGTGTCTCCATTTTAGAACTATTTAGTGACAGCATGTTCAAGGGTTGGACAAGTCCYAAAAATACTTTATTATTACTAAAAGGGCTTGATCTCCAAGGAAATTTTGCAGAACGAAGAAAATTGCTCCAACATCCTTACCTATGAGGCAAAGCTGTGAAAAGTGAAGAACAAAGAAGAGGTGCAAATCTCCAGCATTTATTAAGGAATCAGATTGAAAAAAATATAAGGAAAACTGTAGGAGTTGACTTCAAATTATTTCCAAAATTATTGAATCAGAAGAGAACAAGTGGGGACTACATTACCAAAAATGGACACTACCAGATGAATCTTGGCTGAATCAGCAATTGAATGCCAGAGRTGAAAGCTACAGTATTGCTAACTTAATAATGTTTTGGGTCTATAAAAAGGATAGGCTAAACACAAGAGAGAGAGTTCTGAGTTTAGAAGTTACGATGGAAGATAGTTAGCTGAGGTTTTCTTCGAGAGAAGAAACCARACTTAGTTAGATTTACTTTGCATCAATGATATATTAGGGAGGCTAAGACAAAAGTCATCCTTGTTATCTTGTAATCTATTAACATTTTAATCTACAAAACTTTTAAGTTCTTGCAAGTTACTAAAGGTTTAAAGTCAGTTTTTATTCATCTCAGAATTTATTTCTCAAAATTCCTAACTCTAAAAAATGCTTGAGAAAGCTGCATGTCAAAGGTTAGGGGTTGACATCAATGAGTAAAACCTTTTTAGGTAGAAGAAGGATTCACCAAAAGTTGAGAAAGCTACGAGCTTATTTCATCTTTTCTTGAACTCAATAGCAAATAGCGAGTAGCTAAGAGTTATTGCCGTYTATATYMGGTTAATGCTCGAAATGAYATCTACAAGAGCATTAATCAATGGTTTTAAGGAATAAATTTCTTTGAACCCCATATATATCTTTGAGACAACATTCCAAGTACTCAGTAGAGATAAGGAAACTTATTCTATTGAGGAAAGAGAATACATCAACGAGATATAGTAATGAAGACTGTCACAAACATATGGTTAAGTCACRTTACGTTTTCTTATAATTGCACAATAGGTGGTTTTGTATGAGATAAATCACTCYAATTCACTTYCCAGTGCTACAACATACAAARTMACTCTAGCTTTTGAATTCTTGTCARTAACTTAACATATATTGCTTCCAGTCATTCTCTTTAATTTTATTTTTACGCTCTTCATTTTTATTTTTGTTATTTACTTCCAGTATTTACTTTGCATCGCTCTTAACTATTAAACATTGATGATGCTAAATCATAACTATTTCTTTAACAAAAGTTTAACACATTTTGCATTTCATTAAACTATCTTCGTGGGATTGATATTCGACTCATTCATARTATTTTTGGACCGTGTATACTTGCTCATGCACTAGCTAGTTTAATCACAATCAGATTAGACCCTAATAATGACTCACCCCAAGTTAAAAGGAAGACAGGCTCAGGGCAGGAGCTTTTCATTATTGACCAAGACACTCGCTACACTGGCAAAGTTTGGACCTAGTTATTTAAACTTCTTGGCTCCAATCTAAGCATCACTTCATCTATGCACCCTGAATCTAATGAAATATTGGAGGAGTACCTTCGACGCTTTTTGACAAGCAATCAAGAGAATAGGGTGCAACTTTTGGATATTGCTCAACTATGTTTCAATGCTCAAAATTCATTTTCTACCAAAGAGCCCTGTTTGAGGTCGTGATTGGACAACAACCATTTCTGCATCACACTGTTGATCTCCCGGCCAGTACGATATCCCCTAGAGCCAAGAACTTCTCCCAAGAGTGGAAGCGAAATATGAACATTGCAAGAAGCAACCTTGAGAGAGCAGGTAAACGGATGAAGAAGCATGCTGATCAAAAGTGCCTGTTGATCTCCCAGCTAATACGATATCCCCTAGAGCCAAGAAGTTGTCCCAAGAGTGGAAGRGAAATATGGACATTGCAAGAAGCTACCTTGAGAGAGCAGGCAAACGGATGAAGAAGCATGCTGATCAAAASCGTCGGTTTGTGAAATTTCAAATTGGCAATAAGGTGGTGGTTAAGAAATTGTACCYGGCACACTCCCGACCACAGGGAATGGACACTAGACTAATGTCAAAATAAGAATTAGAAAGGTGGTCTACAAGGTGGAATTCTCGTCAGGAATGCAAACARACTATGTTTTCCTTGTCAACTTKTTGAGGTCATATCAAGAAAGTGAGGCYGAGTCAGTACCTAGGAAAACAACATATGGAGGAGCACCAAATACCTCATCCGGGAAACAAGTAGCTGAAGCCGTCATCAACGATTAGGTGACTAGAATTTCAAGGGAAATAARAAAGAATACTTCGTAAAAATGGCAAGGTCAAAGTGACAAAGATAATACTTGGGAAAGGAAGGAGGATCTCAAAGCTTCCAACATCTGATTGATGTTTCAAGTTACAAGGAAGCCAAGGCACCGAGGATGTCACCAACAAAGGTGGTGGAGACAAATTGTCCCCAGGAGCACATCCATGCACGCCTGCACCAGCCATGGAGTAGATCCGTGCACGCTCARGTTGACCAKGGAGCACGTCCACTTTAGCACACCGACGCCTTTTGTACTTCATTTTATTTGTAAAATACATTTTCTAGTATTTTATTATTGTTAAGTTTAGAGGGATGTCCATGTTAAGTTCCAGAGGTTTTTATTGTATAGAAAATAGACAAAAAAAAGTCCCTCGTATTCAAAAAAAGGATGTCTATTGTTATCACATGGGTATTGTTGCAAGAGCATTTATAMGAGGAAGTTGGAAAAACAACCAAGAAACAAACTTGTACTCAATCTTAGTTTATAGCATCTTCCCTCATCAAGACTTTTATAAATTTGTAAATCYCTGTAAAATATTTCAATTAATGAAAGTACATTGGATCTATATAATGTTGTGCCACTAAAATATTTTTTTATCATTTGTACAATTATTTTATAATTGCGATGCATTAGGTTATAATAGATGACCGTATATAAAATTAATATTTATCAATTCAAAATATGACGATTGATTTTAAGTTTCAAAAAGCCATCATGTGGCATTGGGAATGTGAAATAGACAGATTATATATATTTGAGGGCTTGTCTCCTGTTGGTGACATTCTTTGGAAGACACATCTATGACTTAAATGTCTTAAAACAGACCTCCAGGCCGAGTTGGACCTCATGAAAGGGTGCGGAAGAATTATCCCAGAGTTACAATTATTCAATTTCTAATAGACACAACTGTCAATATTAAAGTGCCCCCGGCGTTCCTGTCAACAAGGTAATACAGTCACAAGCAGAGTCTGCTAACTGCATTCAGCAATTCTGTGGTTCCGGAATACATATTTCCTTATCATTTRACATATCAGAGTTAAAAGAGACCCTAACAGAAATTGGGGAATTTATTAAACATATACATGAATTTTAGAAGTTATGGACTCCAGGGGGGTGTTAATGGAGTTAACCCTTTAATAAACTTGTATAGAAAACCATTGATTTGGCTTGTTCAGGAGACCACAATGATTTAACAAAAGATCGAATGACTTATGTTTAATGYGTTTCATCTSCAACATCACTAGGGCGGAATATCAGCAGAGTGATAAGGACCCACATCACAAGGACTCAAAGCCAACTATATATGAGTTATGAGATAATACAACAAACTTATAGTGCCTTCAAGAAATCCTCGATCGAGACAAGTACATACTATTGTTAATTCTTCTTAACCATGAATATGTCCTTTTAACCTCATAACAGTTGAATGTTTCCTTCTTGGCAATTATCCAGTTTCTACAGCTTTGAAACAGGTAGACCTGCACAACAAGTTCCTTTATAGAGGAGTTCCAAGTAAATTAATAGAAGCAGTGAATAAAATACAGTGACTGTGGAACTTGCCTAATGCTTTTGAATTGACAATGCTTGGGCATGCAGCAGGAGGTTGAGAATTCTCATTTAGGAAAGGTTCCACACGGTTTGGATCAGACCAGACTGGGTATCCTTTGATTTTTCCCTGTATAATAGATGGATAAAATCAATCCATGAAATTTGATGACTGAAATTCTGATTCAATGAGAAAGAATGGCCTAAAATTATCATCTAAAGACTGCATATATACCAGGACATTCAAAGCGGCGAGTGTTGCCATTCCTTCACGAGTCCACTGCAAGAACCATGTGGAGAGTAGAGTATTGAGAATCAAAATGACAAGCCAGAACTCTCAGCAGCCATTTATTTCCTCCCCAAAGTGAAAGAGGAAGAAGAAACAAAGTGCGTAAATGAATTTTACTCTACGGGTTTCAGTAAATYTTCTTTCACGTAGAAGTAAGTTATATTAGGTAAAGCTGATCAACATTACCTTAGAAGCAGATGCAATGTGAGGGACCACAATGGCATTTTTCATATCTGCAAGCCCAGGTTTCATGTAAGGCTCATCCTAGCAACATAGCATTAGCTATCAGGTTATTACTTGATTTGCGGGAGTAAATCTCCCTACAAAAGAGGTTATATGAGTCATTTGTTCCATTACCTCAAAGACATCAAGACCAACTCTAAACATAGGATTTGCTTTCAGGTGCTCTACAAGAGCTACCTCATCAATAACTGGCCCCCTGCTGCAGTTTACAAGAATTGCTTCCTGCACATTAAGTTGCAGCATATCACCCCATGGACCAATATTCACCCACCAATTAAACCATGAGAAAGGAACTCTTTTTAAGATAGTGTTACCTTCTTCATCATTGCAAGTCTTTCCTTGTTTACAAGATGATAAGTTGTCTTATCCAGGACAGGATGAAGACTTATCTGTGGGCCATTGGTGAGAAATTGTTTAGACTTTGGGGCATTAAGTATCTTTTCAATTAGAAATTGCTGGCTAGCAAGTAATAGTGGCTTACCACGTCAGCCTCACGAAGAACCTCCTCCATGGTTGAAGCTCTTTTCCATGTTACTGGTTGCTCACCATTGGCTTTCAGGAACTGGCCATAAGCTGCCATGGAGAATTATATAGTTATGTACAGTTCGTAAGGAAACACAAGAAGCAGATCATTCCAATACATGCCTGTAACAAACTTTTCTAGACGGGTGGATTGGTACAGGTCATAGTATATTAAGTTCATTTTGAACCCTTCCACCTGTGTCATTCAAACAGTTTGCTTATGTTAGCAAAGCAAATTAAGCATTAAAGATGTTGCAAAGGAAACAGATGAATATTAGAAATTACGATTCACAGGAAACATCAAACAAATATATTGTTGTCATTGATGTAGGTTTTTTTAGTCTAAAAGCAAGGTAGGTTCATGATGTTGAAGTTTTGCAGACTTGCCATAAGTTCAGAACGGCAACCGCAACATGTTTAAAGATGAAGCGACAAATTAGTACAGTCCGTTCAAGACCTTGAAAGTGAAACATATCTGAGCAAAACTTCAAGAGCAGCAGAAGTAGATATTACCATCATTCTAGCATAAGCAGATCCGATACGGCCAGCTCCAATCACTCCAACTGTCTGTCCTTTCAGCAAGTTTCCAACAAACCTGTAAGTAAGAGAACTCCAGATGAATCATGGAGTAATTTTGATGAAGAAACATTCCTGGAAAACAARAAACTGGATTTAACTAAATCCAGGGTGCCCATACAGATGGGGAAGCCATCCTTCATATAAGCCGCCCCTCATGAATTCATCTGCTTCAACAATTCTTCTGGCTGCTGCTAGAGAAAGTGAAGCTGCCAGCTCCGCTGTAGTTTCTGTGAGTACGCCCTGAATACAAGTTTCAACATGCTAAATTAGAACATAATTTCCAACATAAAGAAGGTTTTGCCTAAAAAATAGCCGATAACTGGATAAAATCAGCTAATGCATCAAAATCTCTCAGTTTCCACAATCAGCATATGATAATTCCAGCGATACACATGCATATGATAATTCCAGCGATACACATGCAATTTTTCTTTAATTTTCTTATCTTTCATGTGAAATGTCCTTTGTACGAGATCAAGAGACTGGAATGCAAAAGAACTAGCCTTTTTTAGAACTTTCAGGCCTTAATTTGTGCTGCCTCAAATCAAACACAAAATGGTTTACACAAGTTCAGCCTTGAGCAATTGTTAGCTGTGCATATGGCTGTAAAAAATGCAAATCCATGGTTCATGCATAGTCATGCAAAACCAAATAGAAAGGAGCATAAACAAGGGAAAATCAAACGGACCGGAGTATTTCCAACAGCAACACTGTACTTGTTGGCAGCATCAACGTCAACATTGTTGTACCCGACTGCCATGTTACTGAATGCTTTTCCTCCTGCTCTGCTCAACGCAGAGAACAGTGTCTCACCCCAGTCCTCGGTCAACTACAACCACAAAAGTAGATAGAAACATACAAGTTAACTCAAACTAAGCACCTGAAACGCTGTCCAAAACCCATTTACTGCTAGGTATTGTGGTAAGAGACTTGTTTGTGTACCTGTCCAATGACTCCATCGCACTTATCACCTATCAGAGCAATGATATCTTCAACGGACAAAATGGTTTTCCTCTCTGTGCATATCTGAACACGAGAATGACAAAAAGTTAGRGTCTGACATCAGTTGAGAATGGTTAAAGAATCTGACGACAAAAAAGATTATAAGGAGCGTTTCGAAGAATACTTCGAGTCGGCAATCTTGCTGAATCAAGAGATTGATCCATCGAGTTCCAGGCATAGGCTTTGTGCTGACCACTCTGTATTTCCCATTTGGATTCCAAACCTCAATCTGTACTGGTTTCGCCATTGATGATTAAACAAAAGGCTTCAACTCGTAGTCGACGAGATAGCCACTGCTAGTTTTGCTCGAAGTGGTGGGAACCAATTTATATATACTTCCTAAAGTTTCTGGTTCTCTATTTTGTAGGATTATATACTGGGATGATACAGCGTGGCAAGGAGCATCACAAAATGTAACTTCAAGGGCGAGAGATGGAGAATCGTGAATTCATGACTCATCATCTATAGACTGATTGGCGAAGATAGCTTGACTTTGTCAGTTGTAAAAAGTAGGAAGGATACAGGATGTTTGATGCATGAGAGGATGAGATGGAGTGAGTCAGAGGAAAGTATGTGGTTTGGGGGTCTTTTGGACCTCTCGTTTTGTCTAAGATAAATGAGGTCCTGGGCTGAGGACACGTAAGAAGACCGCTATCCCATTACTGGAGAGAGCTCAACGAAGAGATACGTCAAAGAATTGGACTACGTACAACTATGCTACTACAAAGAGTTTTTTCCTTTCTGAGAGCAGCAGGACTTACGACTTGGGACATTTGATTCATTATGTAGCTACTCGGGCAACAATATGCCACCAGGAGTTGATATTGAGGCTATCCCCCAATTGTTGAATTTTATTTTGGATTTAGAAGAGGATTTCASGAAAGCTATTGAGAATTTTCCTTCTCAATTTGAACGAAGTCATGGCTTCAATAGTATTCATCATATCAAAAAACAAAGAACTGTTTCAAGAAATCAGTCAAACTTTTCCCCCAAATGCTAACCCTGGTGTTAGATGCTTTCCCGGTCTGGCAATTGAAAGTGTCGACATTACAACTYCAATAAATAACATTTCTCCAAATGCTAGCGCAGGAATTAACAATACAAAAATAATACAAGGCACAATTCTACAAGAACCAGCTTATGCTCTCTATCTCACTCAAAATCTTTTCCTACGATGAAGTAGATTAATAAACGAGAACTAAAAACTAATACAGGTTAAATCCAAAGAATTGGCTAATCAGAATTSCAAGCCCTAGACCAATTGCTACAAGAGATGAAACCCACGTGAGTTTCTCCGTAATTCTAGGAATCCTTTCCTTTAATGCCTGGCTACACGAGCCTATAAGAACAGTGTAGCTTCCCATAGCAAAAACTGTGCCAACCAAGAACATAACTAGAAATGCAGCTCCAGCCAAGCGAGAAGGCAAAGCAAGAGCAGGCAAGATCATCATCAATGCATCAGGTTGAAGCCCATGAACAATCCCTGTGGCAAATGTAGCTAAACCAATCTTCTTTCTCCCAATTGCTGGATTTTCAAGGCCTTCATAGACACTAACGTCACACTCTCCATTTTCAAGGGCAACACATGGAGCAGGGACTTCTGAAGCTTCCCTAATCCCCATAGCACCAATAACCAGAAGAGTAAAGCCCACCACTCTTGTACCCCAAGTGCGGATAATTTCAATGTGGAGGCGATCCTTCAGAAGTAGAAAAAGTAAACCAAAAATTAGCTGTCCAGCATCATGACCGCAACCCCAAAGAGCTCCAACTGCAGCACTTTCAATCCGTGTACGGCCAATTGATAGTGGAGCCAAAGCAGCAAGGTGATCAGGGCCTGACAATGTGTGTAGGCAACCAGCAAAGAATCCTGTCCATGCACTAGTCAGCAGCTCGCCCCGAAGCAGCCGAGTACCAGCTGCAGCAGCACCTCCAGTGCTGGCTGCAGCTCGGAGACTAGCAAAAGCAGGCAAGACAACAATTGGTTGAACTAGAGTTATGAAAATGGCTGACAGAAGTATCACTGTGCCAGCAGCAACAACCTGAGATTTATGTAGGACAGAAACTAAGATTTCTGTGCTTCAAGCCTCGCCCTCAAATATTAAACATGTCTAGCAAAATTAGTTAGGGGTCACAATAACTGCATGGTAACAAAAAGACCTGCAATCAAATTATGCTATCAGCTGTGTTTTACTGATCTGGGTTGTCTAAGAAACGACGGATAGAAAGTTATGTACCCTCAATTAGGTAGATTTTGCAATTTCATGTTCAATCAAAACAGTAATCAACTTTTCCAATGCCACAAGAAATTACTGGTATCCTGAGTAGGTTTTCCCAGCTTTCAATGAATCGTATGAAATGTCAAAGAAACWAAAAGGCTACCCTGTGTAGCAGAGGTAAATAAACCATAGTAAGAATTCCTCATGCAACCCTCTCTGCATTCTGGTTAAGAAGGTCTACTAAAAAATACAGATGAAGATTTGCATCTGGTTAACATATTCTCAAAAGTTCAGGTTAAGATTTGCATTGCTGTATCATTGTAGAAGCAAACCATCAGTAAATGGTTTGGCATCATAGACATTGAACAACTGATTAAGGAACAAACATATAGGCAGTGGCAGATTATAGCAGCTATTACATTCAACAAGAGCTTTTAGGTTTAATAGGTTCAAGTAAACCAGTAACTGTTCAATAACAAACTCACCAAATTAACTTGGGAGAAAAAGTGGAAAGGAAGTCATTAGAACCACCGAGTTATAGAATGAGTTACAAAGAACTAAACTAAAAAACAAATATAATACTTGAACTCAAAATTAGTCTATTAAGTTACAAAAGTTTATATATACAAAATACAATAAAAAGTCAAAAAAAAAAAAAAAAAGAGGTTACAAACTATCATCTCTGTTTCAGAACAAGATCTGTATCAGAACAAGAGGGTCTGCATTGAGCTACAGGCAGGTTCTATCTCGTGAGAGAACGAGCAAAGCTCCAGGTCTAGTTAAGGCAGCCAGTAAGTACTTATTCAATCAATCARGATCAGACCAAATACATTGAACAAATCCAGAAAAACACTTATTCGTTCTTAAGACTAAGAACACATTTTGCAGAAGTCTAGATAGAACTTATGAATAGCTGGTCTGCATTCCCAATCAGAAACTCAAAAATATGATTTAGAAATGAAGATAAGACACAATGCGCATTAAATCTTTCTGTGGATTCATCAAAACTCTCTGAAAACCTTAGTTAATAATTTCTCATCAGATTTCTATCAAGCAATTCTGAACAGGCTGATACCCCTCATTATAACTTGGCATGCCCAAGTGTACACTTATTCAACAACAGGCCCTAAAATTGAATGCTCATTAGCTACATGAATTAATTCAAAGTTCAGTCTTTTAATTGCATGCCAGTGAATTTTTACTCCTTGTGCTTCCACAAGTCATTTATAATTCCAATCTCACTGGCAATGGCAGCTTCAGAGAAGCATTTCTTGTAACAAACAAAATTAGCACAAACGCCTGCTTACCCAAAAGAAGAACTCAAACATTATAAATATAGTAAAGCATAGCAACTTGTAATTCCGAAGCAGGCAAAGTCCAACAAACATAGACCAGATAACAATATGAGAAACAAAAGTATCTGTGCACCAAACCGACATAGTTTTAAAGAAGAAAGATTGGCAGCTCCTCAGCCTTTCTCTCCTCTATCATTTACTTTCTRCCCTCTACATAACCCAAACTTGCATCCAGGTATAGCTAACATAGCCAGAGCACCACCATRCTCCAGAAACCTCATTGTCAATCAAGCTGAATATCAATATCAAAAAACAATAGACTACTGCAAACCAAGGACCTCTACTAGCAGAGCATATAATCGCCAACAATGATCACACTGCCACCTTCGTAACCATGTCAACAAAACCACAAGCACTTCACAATGTCGATTGTGTTTTTAGAAGTTAAGAATATTTTAGCTGCTGGGCCGACTTAAGTAAACTGAAAAGTAATGGTCTTCACTGAGTCCTTTCCAGTCTTGCTGTAACAGAACAACAATGGTCTGATTTAGAGGATTAGTGATGGTTGACAAGGAGTCACTGATAGTGATGGTGTGGAAGTCAAGGTATTGCTTGCAGTAATAGTTCTGAGCTAAAAGGGACATCAAACAAATATACGAGTTCTATAGGGTATATAAAAAAAACCAACAGAAAATGGACAAAGTGCACCATGACTCAGCTTACTAAATCTGGCTACTTTTACATTTTCCTAAGTGCACATCCTCAAGGAGATATATAGAAAGTGGCAGGTAAACTGATGAGTAAACAGTTTGATAGTCAAAACCTTCTAATTCAAAACGATTGAACCTTTGGATAGTATTAAACAAAAAGATAAAATTTTACCTCGACATAAGCATTCACCAACCAGATTTTTACATGTAAGCCGTAAACCTGGTATAAGTTCTAAAATTTACCCGGATGAAAATATTTATTTTTGCTCCCAACCAAAGCAGAATTGCAGACAATGAGAATAGATAAAATGTAGCATGCTTCAGAGAAACCAAAAACATAAAGAGTGATCTTAAGTTTTTCAGAATAACCCAAATTCTGATATTACATGTTAGAGTGGGTAGCCATTTTCTCTACTTTTTTGCCCCCCTTTCGGAGACTTATTAGCAGAGCTCGGATTCTTATGACCAAGAAAGGCTACAATTGCCAGATTGCAGAAAAATGCTAACAGGATTTCCTAAAATACAAACGCATATATCCGGAGAGCCATCAGTGATTAAGGAAATAGAGATTCATACCTTTTGTTTCTGGACAGAAGATTCAACGAATTTTTTCAGGAAATGAACTGTAAGATGCGATCCATTTGACAAATCGACCGAAGAAGAGGAATTTTGCTTACCATCCTCAACAACATCAGTAGACTTCTCAGTAAAAATCAAAGAATTAGAAACTGGATTTTGGTAACTGCAGAAAAGAGAATTGATTCTGCGCGAAGGGAAGGAGAAGCTGCTGACTTTATCATSGAGGCGGACCAGACGGGGAGGAAAAGGGGTGTGCCGTAGCTGGAGTTTAGAAGGAAGGGGGTTGGAATAGATAAGCCTCTCCATAGGCCACGCTACTTGATTTCCCCTCTAATCTATGAAAAAAAACGGAGAGGTTTTGAAGGAGATTTTGCAGAAGACAACGGAGACGAAGGGGGAAAACGTGGGAATACGAGGGTCAAGCAGATAASTACCTAYCTACTTTTTTACTTTTTAGCCCAATTAACAGTATCTCGGATGTCCTTTATTTAAAATAGATAAGGACAAATTAGGAAATATCTTTAAATTCCTTTTCGAGATTCTTTTCTTTTCTTTTCTTTTTTCCCCTTTGAGGTGCATTTATTATATAATAATGATACAAAATTGGCTAGAGATTTTTTTATATTTTTTCTAATATTTTTTTGTTACGTCATTCATAATCCAATAGATATATATATATATTTGAGTGCATTCCTTATAATATGAATGACAATACAATATGTATTTATATATGATTATGAGAACTAATTAAGACAGAGAAGAAGAAATGTGTGAAGAGCGATTATATATATTATATTTCGATTGGTATAYCAGATTCGAAARCTTTAATTAGCTTRCCCAATAATACATTAATATATGTTATACTATTATTCGTGTAACAGAGACGATATTATGAATATAATATAAAACGTCGAGAAGATCCAATTTAAATAAATTTATATAAAAAAGGGAAAAAAGGAAAAAAGAAAGACTTGGACTTGTCTTTATTGGGCCTATTATTTATCAAAAATTTAAATAAGCCTTCTAAACTATTGATTTGTGAAAATGGGGTAACAAACATTTCAAATTTTAAAACTAGCCCTCAAATCTCAAATAAGCCCTCTCCTATACCTTTCTTTTTATCAACTTTATATAAAATGTATTAGGAAAAAATTGAAGAAAAAGAAAAAAATCAACATGGGTTGCAATTAACTTTTTAATTGTGCTAGACGGCTTAAAATTCCATATGTTTAGTACAAATTTATCCTACTAAATTGTTTTCTTAAGGTTACAAATTGAGCTATTAATATATTACAAATAAGTATATACTAAAAAAAGGAATATTTACCTATGTTGTAGACCAGAATAAGCCCTGCACTTAAAATTTAAATTGGTTCAAGAAGGCAAAAAAAAAAAAAAAAGAAAAGAAAGAAAGGAAGAAGTTGAAATTTAAATTTATTAGTTAAGTTAAAAAGAAAAATTGTTGAGATGTTGTTTAGATTAAAAATGATGAGAGAAGCATTAAAATAATGAACAATGAAGATTCTAAAAGTGTTCATTTGCGTAGTTTAATGTAAACTAGGGAAAACTCTTTTAAATGTAGAAGAGATTTTTTGAATTAATAAAATTTTAATGAGGAAATCTTTTTGGATGAAATGGTAACAAATATATTTTTAATTTAAGAAGATTAAAAAAAATTGGGAATAAAGATAAATCAAATGAAAAAGGGAAAAGAGAATGACATACGTTTATATTTAAATCATATTCTTTTATATTTTATATGCAATTGCTTTTAATTTTTTCTTTTTCAGCTAATAATTATTTGGAACAGGACTGTGAATGGTTTCGAATTGATCGAACTTGGCCCGATCATCCTCAAATTCTTTTAGCAATTCAAATTTAAACTTAACTTGGCTTGAGCTCGAGCTTGGGTCTGCTCAAGCCTGCCAAGTCCCAAACTGAAATAATATATATTATTAATTTAGTTAGTACAAATTTCTAACTTTAGTCTTACTTTTACCTCTAACCCTGGCCTCTTTTCTCAGTTAAATGCAAACGATGCAACTCATTTAGTCATTAAAGAACATCATTGGGTGCTGGTAAATATGAATTTTGAATATTAACGAACTTGAGGCCAACAATTGACCTATACAGATGAAGAATTTAATCAGAGGGTCAAGTGCCAAGGCAACGCTTCAAGACCTTCCATGAAATATGGCTAGCCCCAATTCCATCTATTTGGAAGTGGGCAATCAGTCTAGTACCTTACTCGTGCCACAATCAGGCTTGGCACCTTCRCTTATTGTAGAAATCAAACAAGGAAATTAAATCGTACAAAGTATAGGGATAAATTATATTTTATTGAAAAAGTCAATAAACTCAATACACTTCTTATCCGGCACACAGAGAATGATTTATTCTACTAGAAATTTATACTATTTCTTTATCATGAACCAAGTCACAAATAAAATGTGAAACTTGACATTGGTGTGTTTGTGTCACCATGCAAAAAATTGATTTTTTTGATAAACCAATAGTTGACTTGCTATCACAAAATATTGGGGTTGGATATTCTTGTTGGTGTAGTAGAAAACATAAAATTCTTTTTAACCATAATCCCAAAGCTGTCGTCTCAAAATTACTAATGTAGCATTCCTTGCTTTGAAACAGTCTAAATCTCCAAAAGGTTCGTACTTTGTCTTGTTTACACACTTAACACTAATGGGTTTTTCATCGATTAGAGGAATAGTCAATTTTCAAGTTTTATTTTTCTCAATAGCAAGAATTTCCTTATCCATTGCACGAACCCAACAGTCATTAGTAGGAGCATCCTCATAAGTGACTAGATCACAATATGCAAATAAAGCATAATGCACAATATCCTCATCAGATAAATCATTATATTAATGACATAATCTTGCAAACGAGCTGATAGGCGACGTTCTCACTGAGGACTTTRAGAAGGTTGTGAAACACTAGAGTTTTCAACATTGTAATACTCGTGACTTTTGGATAGGATGGAGATTTACATTGTTAATAATATTAAAAAGAAAGAGAAGAAAGGTTAGTTGGTAAATAAGTTAGCATATTGGTATTAACAGATAAATAATTTATAAGCTTATTTTAGGATCMTTTTAGGGTTTTATTAGGATTAGTGTGTAATGTCTTTTTCTTTTCTCATGACTCCGTATTTTGAACATTAAGAGGCAGAGAATTGGCATCAGAATTCAGAGGAGTAAGATGATCGTCGTTTGACACCATGCTAGATGTAGAGAGAGACTACCTAAGTTAGATATTTAGCGGATCGTCCTAAGGTAAATGYAATATAAATCTTTATATCATTTTCTTGAAAATCGATTGATTATTTTCGTATAAACTATGGATTAAACATGTGTGATTATTTGTTAAAGTGGTTTGTGTGGTGATTTGAATGTATAAGACTATCTGTTACGGGACAAAATCGATTATGAGCATTAGGGAAAACATATTCTAATTAAGTCTTAATTATCCAAGTAACATGGACAAAAAATTGCAAACTTTTATCTATTTGGCCATCTAAATGCGAGTATTACTAGGCTTACATTCAAAATTTGACCTATAGACTTAGTATGACATTGTCCTAAAAGTATGATTCTTAAGTTTAATCTAATATAACTATATGATAATCGTTGCATTCTGGAATGTTTATTCAGTATTTACAAATATGATGAATCAATAACTTTATTTTAATTTATTGTTATAGGTAAGTACGGCGGCAGCTATCTAAGGTTAACTCGTGTCCTATGTTCATTCTCTTTATCTTGTTTTATCCCTTTCTGCCTTAGCTAGMTAATGCTTTCTTTTCTTCATTTTTTTTGTTTGTTTCTTCATTGCCTTGTTTTTAGCTCATGATAAAGCTTCTATGKATGCCAGAATGGGACATGGTTTCGGTTGATCATGTCTCTCTTCTTATCTTTGGTCCTTTTTTATATATTTTATTATTTTTTTGTCTAACTTGTCTTTCTTCTTACTTTTCTTTCTGCCCACATCCTTGGCTACTGCACCCAACCACTTTGTCCTCTGTCTTTCTTTTTTTTCTTTTTTTAATTCGTTGCTTACTGTGCAYTGCCTTGCTTTCTTTCTCTTCCTAAAATATTATGCGCCTTGGTTCCTTTTTAAACCATARTTTATTTTTTATTTGTTTTGTTTAAATCTTAAAGAGGTTAGAGCAACTGACTGTAATAAGACCATGTTCAATCTRTGTTAAAGGGAACTATTTTACTTAATAAGTAAGTGCACTCACTCCATCCATTTTTCTCCTTTTTAGAACAAGTAAATTTTGGATATGAGTACGATGACGACTTTGGAAATYAGATTCTGGGATCCCCAGTTGAAGAATAAGTTAGGATTTATTTTATATTTTTAATTGTTTTAGTTTTATATTAAAAATTTGTATTTTCATTTTGGATATAATCATTATGAATGTAAAAGACTAAACGTCTATGGAAAATAAAGGGTATTCAAATTTGCTTTGTTTATGGACTTAAAGTATTAGAAAACTCYATTTATAAAGAGGTCTCGTATTCTTTGGAGGAAGCCTTAGAGAATATGATCGTGCTATTTGGTGATATCAGAGCCTAGGGGCGTGCATTTAGTGGTATTAGAGCCTAGGTTTCGGACCTTCCGGGTAAAGTTGGGACTTGGAGCACTTAGAATGGGAAAGATAGAATGGCAACCACTGCCACAACAGAATCCGTAACCACAGAAAAAGACAAATGCAAGGATTTTTGCCTTGATCCTGTGGGAGGTAGATGCATCAGAAGATGTAGTAACAWGTACGATTTATGTAAACACATTTCCAACTCACCTATTGCTTGATTGTGATGCCGCTCATTCTTTTGTGTCCACCAAATATGCTAAGACATTAGGATTAGACTCTTAGCAGTGATAGACAAAATCACATATAAGCAATAAAGCTTCAAATGCGCAAGTATATGCATTATAAACAAGTAATATAGAAGAGTAAAGTATCGATCRCATGAGGATTGTGATTATGCAAAGTGTYGTTAAAACTTCCAATAAAGGGTTGTTTGGTAAAAATATAACGAAAATGAAAATAAAAGTAACTAAAGTTGGTTTAATGATAAATACGATTAAATGAATACGACAGTAGCACTGAGATGATTAAGATGTCTAAAATAAGCTAGGGTAAGGAATTCCTAATGCAATAATGCTGAAGAATGTAAATTAGCAATGCTACAGTAGCTCATTAGCCATGCTGAAGCACTGCTAACAGCAATGAATCAGCAACCTTAAAAACATAAATTGAGATATCAAGTGGCCTCACCCTCTCGYTTTGTTAGTTGTTGTTCCTATTTCACTAAATTATTCTACCTGTCGGAATTGTTTAGCTTAGGGAATCCAAATAAAGTACAACTCTCAAGTGATCTTACAGGTTAAACATATATGTCTATATGCTCATTAATGGAGAATTTAACAATACCCAAGACTTGTACCTATTCATATATTTCCACTGTTTTAATGTCTCTCGGCCCTCAAACAATTCATACAACCATCATAAAATAGCTAAATGATGAGGTTGTACAATATATAAATCACTAGAATAGAAAGTTTGTAAGGAGTGAAACATACTTATCATTCAATGAAGCATTAAGTTCATCTTGAACCCTAACTACTAGAGAGTTATTTAATGCTCTTAGATGTAAGAAAATACAAGAAAGTTATGCTCAACATTTCAAAATATARCTCAAAATGATAATGATAGAAGGATTAAGCAAAGCCTAAAGAAGAGTTGATGAGCCCTTTAATGAAGTTCCGTTGGGTTCTTCTTCTATTTTCTTATTTGCTCCAAGCTTCCTCCACTTTGGCCTTCTTTCTTCTCTATGTTTTTCTTAGCTATTTCTCTTCTTCACATTAATGCCCTTCCCTGATTATCCTTCAAAAWTTTTMCCTTCAGATGCCTTTTTTTCCCTTTCTAAAGCTTCTTTTGAAAGCTTTGGGCAAGTGGAAAAAATGTAGGACACATCTCCTTTTCCGATTGGCCAAAATTCCACTAAGCACTTTTTGCTTGTGAAATCCACATGGTAGCATTTCATTGGCTTCTGCTTTTCTATTCTAGCCACTTTTGCTCCTCAATGCATTTGCCAGCATTACAGACAATGCTACAGCATCGCAGACAATGCTACAGCGTCATATTTGACTTTGACTTTCCAACTTCTTCTTCAATTAATAAAGCATTGACATTGCAGGAGCACTCTTCTACAAGATAAAACATTTTGATCAATAAAAGCACATAAATCCTACAATTTTATGCATTGATAAACTTAAAGCATCAAGAATAAAATTAGGCAATGCTTAGGCTAAAAATAACACAAAGATATGCTTAATCATGATAATAAGGGTGATAATAATCAATACAAATTTACTAAAAATAGTGGATTTTCACCCACATCAAGTGACTAGAGAGTGATTATCGAATGGCCACACCTGGAGGCAAATTCCTAACCTCTGATTTTGTGTTCAATAATTGTAAGATTGGCATAGGGGAGCKTAAACCTAGTTAACTTTATCCGGCTTAGTATAGTTGATTTTGGCATAATTTTGGATATGGACTGGCTGTCTAGACATCATGCCCTAGTTGATTGTCYTGAGATGAGAGTGAATTTGGGATACCTGGAGAGAAAAGGTTTGTCTTCCAAGGTTRGACAAAGAGAATTAAAACTTGCACCATGTCYGTTACTTTAGCCATAAAGGRCTGGAAGCAGTTAAGAAAAGGATGCATGGGATTTTTGGCATCTATGATGGATATGGAGAAGATCATTCCAAAGTTAGAACACATAAGGTAGTGTAGGAATTTTAAGATGTGTTTCCAATAAACTACCCGGAATACCATCCGAAAGAGTTTGAGTTTGAAATAAACCTAATTCCAGGAGTGGAACCAATTTTGAAGGCTCCTTATCGTCTGGCGCAAGCGAAACTTAAGGAACTGAAAGAGCAACTCCAGGAACTGCTAGGTGTGAAATTTATTAGACTAAGTGTGTCACCATGGAGAGCACCTACGCTATTTGTGAAAGAGAAGGATGGGAGCATACATTTGTGCATTAAATAAAAATAAATTGAAGAAGATCACAATCAAGAATAAGTATACTTTTTCGTGCATAGATTATCTATTTGATCAGCTAAAGGGAGCGCGAGAGTTTTCCAAAATAGACCTCAGTTGGGGATATTATTAGTTGCGCATTAAGCCTGAAAATATTTATTCCTAAGAYCGCTTTTAGAATGAGGTATGGGCATTACGAGTTTCTGGTAATGTTTTTTGGCTTGACCAATGCACTAGCATCCTTCATGGATCTAAAGAACTGGGTGCTTCAACAATGGCTCAATAAGTCAATAGTAGTCTTCATTGAAAATATACTCGTATACTCACCTAGAGAAGAGAAGCATAAAGAGCATCTTCTTGAGGTGTTGCAGGTTCTGCGYGAGAAAGAATTTTATGCAAAATTCTCCAAGTGCGAATTTTGGTTACAGAGCATAGCCTTTATGACTTACATAGTTTCAGGAAATGGAGTCATACAAAGAAGGTGGAGGCAWTAGTCGACTGGCCAAAACCACCAGTGTAACTGAGCTACGCAGCTCTCTGGCGTTGGCCAGATATTATAAAAAATTGTAGAGAACTTTTCAACAATCGCAACCCCTTTAACTCGGTTGATGCAAAAGAAGACGAAGTTTGAATGGARGTCAAAGTATGAGGAGAGTTTCRAAGAACTCTAAGAAAGATTGGTATCCGCATAAATAATATCACTATCTGTAYAAGGCGGGAAGTACATGGTGTAGAGTGACCCATCAATACATGGATTGGGGTGTGTACTGGTACAGGATGGACGWGTTATTGCTTATGGCTCYTGATAATTGAAACCTTATGAAAAGAACTACCCCATGTATGACATAGAATTGGCAGCGGTAGTATTAGCCTTCAAGATATGGAGGCACTACTTTTTTGGTGAGCAGTGCTTAGTCTTTTCCAACCACAAAAGCTTGAAGTACATGTTCACGCAAAAAGAGGTGAACACAAGGCATCGAATATGATTGGAGTTGCTAAAGGATTATAACTTAAAGATTAGTTATTATCTTGGTAAGGTGATTAAAGTGGCAGATACCTTCAGCAGGAAAAGTTCAAAATTATTAGCAGCAATATGGACTCAATAGTGAGAGTTGGTCTTGGATTTCGAAAGATTAGAGATTGAGATTACAGAGTCAATGAAAAAGTGCTTGGATGCATTAATAGCTCAACCTACCTTCATTGAGCACATTAAGGCTGCTCAACAGGAAGATATGCTATTGGATAAACACCGYGGTCAAGTTCAGGAAGATTCAGATTTTGAACTCCCATCAAGATGGCAAKTTTTGGTTTTMGGGTCGGCTGTGTATGCTGTTAAATTTACAGTTTAGGCAAGAGGTGAWGGGTGAGATTTATAACGYTAAGTTTRCGATATATTAGGAGGGAATGAAAATGTATCTGAGAAGGAATTTCTYCTAAAATGGGATGAAGAGAGATATAGCTAAGTTTATGGCTGAGTGCTTAGTTTATCAACAAGTTAAGACCAAAATCAAAGGCCAGTGGGAACATAAAACAACTAACTTTATTATCAGCTTACCAAGGTCACGATCGGGCAAGATGCAATTTGGGTTGTAATGGATAGGTTGACAAAATTTGCTCATTTCCTTTCAATAAAGACAACAACCATGATGGAGGAGTTGGTAAAGATCTAATGGATAACATAGTGAGATTACATGGAGTGCCAATATCAATCACGTCTGATCAAGACACAAGGTTRGTCTCTTGATTTCGTCAAAGTTCAAATGAGGAATTTGGTACCACCTTGTTGCTTAGCACAGCTTATCAACCACATAATGATAGTAATTCGAAAAAGTGATAGAAATTCTGGAGGATTGTGATGGATTTCAAGGTAAGTTGGATAGACTATGTGACATTGGCGGACCTTTCCTACAAAAATAACAACCAATCCAGTATTAAGATGGCTCTGTTCAAAGCCCTATATGGGAGGAAGTGCAAGTCACTTGTTTGTTGGGATGAAGTGGAGACAAAAACATTACTTGCCTCGAACTGGTATAAGTTAGAAAGAAAAAGGTGTTCATAATTTGAGAGCATCTGAAAAAGGCATAGGATTGGGAAAAAAGTTGGGCGGATGTTCGGAGAAGGCCGTTAGAGTTTGCTTTGGTCAAAAAAGTCTATCTCGAGGTTTTACCTACAAAGGGACTGATGCGATATGGGAAGAGCAAAAAACTTAGCCCGAGTGTTTATCAGACTGTTCAAGATACTTGAGAGAGTTGAAAATTTGGCATATCGGCAAGTCCTTCCACTAACCCTTTCTAGTATACATAATATTTTTCATGTGTCGCAACTTCGTCACTACGTGATCAACCAAGCCATGTATTAGAGTTAGAACTACTGTATCTTTAGCAAAATTTGGTATATGAGGAGTTGCCTATAAGAATTGTAGATCACAAGGATCAAGTATTGAGGAGAAGAACCATTCCATATGTAAAAGTGCAGGGGTTAAATCACATAGCTAGGGAAGCCACTTGGGAGTCTGAGGAGAAAATGAGGACCATGAAACCACATTTGTTCAAAGAGGCAGGTTCACCAAGTTTCGAGGCTAAAACTTCTTATAAG